>OZ026608.1:19134243-19160243 GCA_964020085.1 Micromussa lordhowensis
TCAAGCCCCCCTGGCTGGGGACGCTTTGCTTTCCCAGTGCCTTTCTCCACCCAGGTGTATAAATTTATTATTAAAAAAATAAAAAAATAAATTTCAAGGTGAAAGGCCGAATATAAATGAAAGAATTTAATTATTGTTGTTCACAAGCCTGGTCCCTCGTGTTTTGGCTCACCGTTACATGTTCGATATTGTTTCTTTACAAGCGTCTTGTTCTTACACTAAGAAGTCTTAAAAAATTCATGGCACGAAAGCTGGTATTGGCCTGGAGAGTCTGCGGTATTCCAGCTGTGTTCTTTTGACAATAGGCCCTTTGCATGACCTGGTCACATGGTACAAAATTAGCTATGATGGGACAAGAGTTACGCAGCGGGTCTTCCAAAACGAGCCGAACTGGTGCGAGTTTCTTTGTTTTTGCTGTGTATAACTTGCGTCCCAGCATGACTGATTTTGTACCATGTGACTGGGTCGAGCAAAGGGCCTATAGAGAGTTTTCAGTCACGTGACCAGCAGCCATGCAAATTTATTGGAGCAAAAGGAAGTGCTTACATAAGAAAAGAGTTCAATTCCCGAAGGATTTATTTGGTACACCAACATGGCCGCCGTTTCATTGTTTTGGAACACCAATATGGCTGCCGTGACGTCATGTGAAAACGCTCTATAAGAGAATCTTTGTTTACAATATTTGCCTCATTAGCATAAGCGATGCAGTTTTTGATAGAGCTACAAACACATAAGTTTTGCATGTTGAAAGAACGCAACACGATTAACAGTACTGTGCCAAGGAATTTAAGCCCGATGTATGAATACTTTTTTAGCGGCGTCGGTTTAAAATCTCATTAGTTCATTAGGGCTTTGCCACCCAGAAATTTTCAGTTTGTGAAAGCCAATTTCTCCTCGAATATTATAGCCAAAGAACCAAAATTTTCACCAATTCTTAAGTTACACAAGCTCTTTAAATGGTTGTAGTCAATTTGTGTCTAGCTTGATGCCTTCTCTGGGCATGAGGAAAAATGTAAATCAGCAAAGATTCATTTATTGAATGATCAGCTTACCGTCCTCGATATGGGTGAACTTTGGTATCTCCGCCCAGAGATCCATTAACTATGGGGGATGACTTTCTCATTTCCAACCTTCCTTCTGTCATATCACTGCTGGTTAGGTCTTCGCTTGGTCTTGCGGACTGTAACATCAAAGCATTTGCCGCACCAACCATGGGACGCTTTGATTTCTTGGGTAGTTTCATCTGCGCCTGCGCGTGTGAGTAGTATAGTGAGAAGTTATTGCCGATGATAGAGATTGGGAGTGCAGTAATGACGATTGACAGCGCGGCACAAAGCGCGCCAAACACTTTCCCAGTGGGCGTCATGGGAACATCATCACCGTAGCCCACCGTAGTGATAGTAATAATGGCCCACCAGAACGACGCTAAGATGGAGGAGAAGTCGTCTGGATTTGCCTTTTTCTCTGCCAGATAAGCACAGCTGGCGAATATTATCACCGGTACGATGAGAAGCAAAACCAGCAACATCAATTCACGTGAGCTGGCGATCATTGTTTGCTTAAGGATCTGGAATCCAAGATTAACTTTAAAAAACCTGAATAGCCGGAACAACCGGCATATTGCCAGGATGTCGTACTCGATACGGGGATCCCCGTGCGGGTAATCATCTGTCGTTAAAATACGAACATAAAATGGCCAGATGGCAATAAAATCAACCCAGTTCATTATTTGCTTGACAAAGTCCTGTTTGCTTGGGCAAGTGGCTAATCTGAGGGTGAACTCGACAGTAAACCAGATTCCGCAGACGCCTTCTATAATCACCATGGCCAGGCTGGCTGATTTATTCTCAGATACCTGCTCAAGAGTTTGCACACAATAAGCCAGGACTGACAAAATTATAAACATCAGTGACACCAGAAACATCATCTGTCAACAAAAAGAGAAAATTACAAGTAAATTTTTATGATGCATAGAACTGTCTTCAACTGGATTGAAACTTCCAGGTAGTTTTGTAAGGTAGCAAAACACAGCAAAGGTGGTAAAAAGACGAAGCAAAATAGTACAAGGGTGGTGACAACTAGTGGAGGTCAATCGTCTGTAGAAAAAAAAATGGCGGCGGTACATTTTACCACCACTCCATGCGAGCCTTACATATACAGCCAAAAACGTACAAGGAAAAGCCATATTTTTGCGGTATTTGTCCCTGTGCTAACGACATTGTCTATGTTAGGTTGGATGATTTTAGAACTTTTTCTACGTTTTTATGAACGCTTTTAAGGTTTTTAGTCGCCATCCTTTTTTACTACTGAGGATTGAGAAGTTATATGTCAAACACGAAAGACCGTGTTTGACCACAATTCCAAATACCGAGAAGAGAGTTGACAATACGACGCGCAGCGGAGTATTTATTACGAACTTCGAGCTACTGTTTGAAAATGTGCTCAAACACTGCCTTGAGTATTTGATATATCTTCTCAATCGCAATTAAAAATAAATAACAATTTACTTCTCCTTTGTCAGTATTTTAAAGCACATTTTCCCTTTCTTTCATAACTTGTCTATTCTTCTTTTCTCGGAAATTGTAATATTTTTTATGATTAATTGGTAATAAGACTTCGTGTCGTCCAATTCGGTCTGTAATCATACTCGTGATAAACAAAAAGGACTCACGCTGCGTGGTCGTCCGATTTTGTTATCACTTGTATGATTACAGACCGAATTGGACACAACTCAGCCTTATTACCATTACTGATCAGGAGATCTCTGGTGTTTACTTTTTGTATCTAGTTCTTTGTATAGGTCCATATACACTGGCGCGAATCCAGGTTTTTATGAGAGGGGGTTCGATGAAAGGCGGCCGCCCCAAAAGGAGGTTCCGGAGGCATCCTCCCTCGGAACAATTTAAAATTTCAAGTCCTCGGATATTCTGAGGCAAAGTCAGTGTGTTTCAATATCTCATGTTTTAAAGGTAGAATGCCATTCGTTAATATTTCGTATTTATTTAATGTCTTTACAAGTTTTTGACGTTAGCTGTTTTAATTTAGAGGGTTTGATCGAAGCCTCCGTACCCCCTAGATTCGCCCCAGAGTCCACAGTTAGTTGCAAGTATTTGCTCAATCCACCGACAATTTCTTAAATGAAGTCCGCATTAATTTGGTTTTTGTTTTTTCTTGAGTCAAATAAAATTCTGTTCAATAATATAAATGATATGTTCTAGCTGCCGCAATCTTGAGAAACAATTTGCTCAGAGATTATATTTTAATTAAGCTCTTTCATCAGCCAAATGTCTGGAAGAAAACTTTGATTTTACTGATGTGCCTGTTTCGCCAACATGAAGGTTATGACATGATCTGCTACGAAAAGTGATAAATAGATTTTACCAAGAATAATGGCATACGTTAGGTTTCTCTTTATAATGCCGTGGAAAGTAAATCTTTAAGACTGTTATATTGTTTGAAAATTTCATAAGTAATACTATAACCTAACTTGTACGTACACAGAACTTCATATAAATTTTAAACCTTTTATACTTTAATTCTAAAACCATTAACTCTGAGATGGAAAACGTGCTATAAGTTTCTTTATTATCCAATCCTGCGCTGTGATTGGCTACCCGAGCGGGCAAGATGGAGCTTCTTGCCCGCTTGGGACTTACCCGCCTTGTTCCGCAAGAAAAATGTCCCCGAAAGCCATATAATAAATCCTTTATTGACCAAGCTTGTTCGGTCAAGATGGCTTGATATTGGCCTTGTTCTTTTTTTGCGTGTTTATTGCCCTCGACTCCATCTCGGTTCATAAACACACAAAAAAAAGGACTCGGCCAATATCCAGCCATCTTGACCTCACACTTGATCAATAACCCATATTTATTTTGTTGGTCTAAACCACATGAAAAGGAAACATTTTGTGTGATAAGTAGTATGAAAACACAGTAAAGTTCTCTCTACGTACAAGTTGGAAAGAAGCCTTGAACAGAAAGAGCCTTGTTCAGGCAAAGCGAAGTAATGATGTAGCAATTTCGAACGTTTGCCCAAATATTTCATGTTATCTGCTTGTTACGTAATCCTTCTTTCCACGCAACTTTAATCATTCTTGCTTCTTTTTGGTTTGTCATTGTCTTTCGATGTTTTGGTAGCTTAGACGCAATTAATAAATTAGAGTTAGTTGCATTTGGCTAATGGAAAATACAGTAACAGAGACTCTACAATAAATGAAGAAATAAAACAAATAATCTGAATCGACTTCAACGAAACATCAAATTTACTAGAATAAGATAGAACAAACTGCTTGGACTTCCTTTAAGGAGTAACCAAACCTAGCACGAACTTCAAATTGTGAATTACGTATGAGATCTTCCACATTTTCCTGATAAGGCATTATTTTAAGTCTTCTCAATTTGAAAGCAGTTTTGATAAACTCAGATCATCATGGAATAGCAGAGCTAAGTAAAGGTATGAAACCAAGGACGTGTAAATCTAAAAGCAAAATAAGAATTAATTTCAAATCTTTATACTAAAAGGCTAAATCGCGGCGGAAACACGCTGGTTTTAATCAGTAATTGAAAGCAGTTCGTACAGTATGCAATGCTGGAGTTTAAAAACTATTTTGCAATTAATTATTTATCAAGAAGTTATATGTTCAGCACAGGAGTTCGTTTAATGAAGAAAGCAGATGCTTCTAGTATCAAAAAGCAAAAATTACAGTTATCTTCTTGTCAGGTATTAAGGGCTTGACATCAAAATCATTGACGTGAAGTTAAAATCAAGGTTTTATTATTTTTTTTAAAGGATTAGAAGCAAAATGAGGTACAAACCAAACTCCCGGAGTTGAAAATGGGAAAAGAAAATAAATAGAGCAAATGTGTTTCTACCTATTAGCATGAATGATGACCTATTCGCCTCAAGGCACGAAACTCACTACAAAATGACTTTCTTCATGGAAACCAATATTAGCAAAAACATCTCATTGACTGTGATGGAAAAGTATGATATATATAAATATTTATGTATATACATATTTTTTAAGGGGAGGGAAAGTCGTTATTTTTATTGGGTTGAAGAAGATTGACATATGCACAGTGATGAAAAGTTGACGACTTTTTAGACAAGGAAAGTGTACAACGATAATTAATCCATTTTAAATGCCCGACTTCGGGTATAATTTATTGATTAGAAGGCGTGCATGCTACAAATGTCACGGTTTACCTAGAAACTAAATTGTAATTTACATCTGTCTGTAACTCTTAACCCAGTTTCGCTGGCTGTAGTGCTAACGTTTTATTTTCAGTGTATATGTCAATAGCGTGGATAGAAAAGGAACATTATTACCTTTAAGAAAGAACGTCTGAAAACATCTATGCTACAAGACGCTTTCTCAGTTCGGCCCTCGCGATGTTGATGTGACAAGCAGTAGCCAGAATATACCGTCCCTTTTTTAACTGTTTATCTTAGAATGATGAAAGATTAATTGTTCTAAATGTTGTTTTTACTTCAGATTAATAAAACTATGAAATACCTCAGCTAAACTGCTGATAAACGAAACTGTGAGGACTTCAGAACAACCGTACACAAGGCAAAGAGAAAATGATAAATAGAGTGGTTATTTTGAGTTGAATTAGATTCCGGGACCTTATTCCCTAGTAAAGCTGTTTATATCGAGGTATATAAACAAACATTTATATTTGGATATTTTGAATTCTGCTCTATTCCGTCCGTTTATGAGGTAATATTATGCCACAACTCGCCTATTTTTGGCCAGAAACGCTATGAATAAGATCGATAACTAAATAATCTCTCAAAACGAAGACCGAAAAGATGCGACGTTCGCTTTCATTTGAATTTATTCAAGGTATAACTGAAAGTACGATTGCTACACAGTTGTATAAATATATATGAATGTTTAAACGAAGGTTTTCGGTATTCATCAGACAAGTCAAGAAAAGCGTGAAACTAAAAACTAGACGGCATTTCTAAAAGAGGATTTTCCACAACAGATGTTTGGAAAATTTTGGGTTTAAACAAAAACTTTAACTGCTCGAAAGGAAAATATCATGATTATTGCACGATAGCAAGTTACCGCTTCATGAGAATTCTCGTATTTCAGGGATAAATACAACAATACAAAAGTAGATAATTCTGATATCGGCTTTGCATAAAAAGGACTAGATTGATGAAATTATAATTTTTTTCGCAAGAATGTCTCATTTTCCTTCGTGCCAAATTCAAAACGGCTGAAACTTTTCTTTCTGATAATTATAGTATTATTTCTTCGGTTTGAGCGGTTCGTAGCTAGATAGCATCATTTTAAGTAAATTCGGAAAAAAAAATAAAACCAGTGATCGAATTTCACCGAGAACGGGTAGTATTTTCTTTGCTCATTTCGCAGACAGTTCTAGCCTGTCAGCACGAGACCTTCGAATTAATTCATGAAACGTCGCCATAATTCCTAGTCTAGAAGGGAGAAACCGCACCGTACGTTAAACACTCATTAATAACGCTATAAACGATCATCGTCCTTTCGAACGTTTTTTCATACAGATCTGCAGTGTTAAAATAAGGCCCTTGATCGACTTACCCTGGCCAGCTTTGAAGATCGCTGGTGTTCCAACACGTTCCATATCCTGGGTTTGTATTTTTGCCAGCAGGATTGCTCGCCTCCGAAATTTTCCGATACAATCTCGCCAAGTTCAGAATTGCTATCGTCATCGCCATCCGACATCTCTGCCGCTTCGAAAAACTTTAAGTTTTCTTGCGCTTCGCGGTGCTGTGTGTAATAAGTCCAGCAACATGGTTCCATCTGTTTCTCATCGATACCCCAAAACAAAAGCTCGTCTTCGAATAGCGGTCCGCACACGTCGTGTGGGCTGTGTAGCTTGCCCGTGCGATAGTAATTTATAATGGCCGCGAATACGCCTGGATGTCGATCGAAGAAGAATTCATTTCTTTCTGCATCGTAAAACTCCGCACTGTTATTTTCGTTTTCCGTGCACCATGCAAGTCTTGTTCCAGGGAAATTTCGAAGAGTGTTCCTAAATGTTTCGTGTCGAACACCACCGCAGTTGATCACGATGCGGTCCCGTCTTGTAGGACTTGGAAGATTTTCTTCTGTTTCCTCGGACATCTTTCACTCAGGTTTCCACCGCGTTAACATGATTTTTCTCGTTCGTCGCCTCCTCTGATAAAAATATAGACAACGAGAGTTTTATTTGGTAGGTTTCCACCGAGCTTTAAGTCATCTTTACCAGAAAAGCCACAACACGGACCCAAACTTGGCCAAAACTAAACTTGAAGTAACCCCGTATGGTAATTTTTTGTATAAACACAGAGCGGCTTCTATGCCGTAAATTAAAATTTGTCCCTGTTTTCCTTCGTGTTGTCTATACCTGCTGTTGAAAATTTCTTTTTATTCGCATTTCGTCGATCAGCCTTTTTTTCCGCTGGTAAAGAAAGTTCGCTCGTACGCTTCAGTGTGTACCAGTGTTTTGGTAATCGTTGCTGAGCGGAGTTTGGTTCCCTCACAGGATAGGTTAGTACAAGTAATTTGTGGGGCTGATATTACAAAGCTCTCACATCCTGCTTTTCACCTGCACACACATAAATATTCATGATTCCATTGGGTGATTGCCAATTAGAAACTTTAATAAAGGCGCGCGCTGAACAATATCCATTGAGTCATTTTATTAATACAAGACTGCCTTGTCACACTTTGGTGTCAGTCATGAACCAATCACCGTCCAGGATTCTGTGAATTTCGCATCAGTTTCGAAAAACCCTCACCTCTGAATGGCTAAACTTTAAATTAATGTCCGAAAAAGCGAAATGGTGTTATGTAAATTTGCTCTTAGAAACGGTCGCAATGGAAAATAAACAGTGAAAAGAGTAACAACAGAACAAGACGCGCTCTTCTCTTTGGCTTAAAAAATAATTTACCATTCTGAAAGATTTCAACCGAAAGAATAATCCGTAATCTTAGAGGCGGAAAATGAACGCTTTAGGCCGCTAGCCATATTAACATTTTTGTTTTTAATGATTCAAGCAATATAGCCACATCGTTTTATCGTTCAAAATTTAGGTCAAGTTGGTAAATGGTTTCTTCCGCTTATTTAACCGAAAACGACATGTATAGAAAACAAAAGGAGTAGATATGGCATGTAATCCGGACTTGCCGGGATATATTTTCTTGTGAAATCGGTTATCCCCTAGCTGTTTTGACGTCATTCGTGTCAATAACATATCTTGATGACAAATTTAACGCGCGTGAGTATACATAAATTTATGTCTCTTTGTGTATTTTTTCTCAATTTCATCTCAGCTTTGCCCGTAACTTTCGTTTACTGCTTCACGTTCAAAATATTGTCCACTGTTTCCGCTGAGAGCTGATATAAACGTTGAAATGTTACATACGACTGAGAAAAGACCGATGAAAACAGCGAAATAAAAATCCTTTTTTTTGTCGCGGAAGGCGAAAGCGGGTCTGAAATCGATCAGACCTTGGCAGAATTCAGTTTCCTTGGCGACATGAGTTATATTATTTTTTTTTCTTAATGTCTGAGGAACTGTTTGTAGACAGCCAGGTTCTCGTTTCAAACACGCGATTAAATAACTTTAATATTTCATTTTAAACACGCAACATTTATTGAATTCTTGCCTCGAGCGTTGAAAGATGTGTTAATTTATCCCACAAAGTATCCATTTCATGTCTCGGGTTTCAGTTAGACGTTGTTATCAATATTTTCGTAATAATTCGAAGCCGGCCATTTAAGGTTTTCATCAACAGCTGTAATAAGACAAGTATTCATGGTGGTCAACTAGAAAGCCTTTGCTACTTTGACCACCATACACATTTTTTAACCTGTATTGTAATTATTTTATCTTGTAATCGTGTGTTGTAACTATACTTTTCTTCCTATGGTAAACTTTATGTAAATAGTGTAAAATAAATGAACCTTGAACCTTGAACCTATTTCAGTCGTATTCCAAAGACAAATTTTTACAAGCATTTTCATTGTTAAGTGAAATTATATTTCTACATCTCATTTCAGTTGAATAGTTAAGTAACGATAAAATTGATAAAATTAACGGTAAAATTGGTCCTGAAAAGCCCCAAGGGGAGTGTCCAATTCGTGCAATTACAATTACGATATGTTTTTTTCTAGAACGAGGTTTCAATTAGCCACACATGCGACTGTTCCAAAAAACAACAACAACCTTTTGTGTAAAAGCAGTTAAATTGGGCATGTTATGTAACAGGTTGATAGCCTGAAACGAAAGCTAAGAAAATCTTTATTAATTGAAATATTTTGGTATATTATTTTGGAATATTGCGATTTGTTTCGAATAAGTAGGTTAATAACACTGGATAGAACCCAAGTTATTTTAGGGTAGTTATTTTCCTCGGTTGTTTTACGCAACAGGTTTAAATAACTTTTAAATAAGTTTCCTTTCTGCTTTATTATGCATGATAAGTATCATATTGATGATAAGCCTTGTTTAGATAAAGTAATAGTCGCAAAAAAACAGGGACATTGCAACGTCATTTCGATTTACTTTTAATAGTAATAGTAATAGTAATAGTAATAGTAATAGTAATAGTAATAGTAATAGTAATAGTAATAGTAATAGTAATAGTAATAGTAATAGTAATAGTAATAGTAATAATAGAATTAGATTATTAAATGAAAATATACAAGATTCCCTGCGGCTCTGAGAAATCTGCCTGATGAGTGCATACGCACGAAACTCAGAGTCGTTGGGAATCTTGCATATTTTCATTTAATCATCTAATTCTATACACCACTCTACACAAACGTGTATTGAGCACTCTTTAGCAATTTCTCATGATTAATAATAATAATAATAATAATAATAATAATAATAATAACAAGAAAAATAATAATAAAAATTATAATAATAATAATAATAATAATAATAATAATAATAATAATAATAACTTAATTTAACGAGGGTAAACACTTTACAGTGGAAAACTAAAAAAACCTGTGGCCCTCACAAAAAAAGCAGCGTGCGAGAACAGTTTTTTGTAAGACTGGCCAGTTTCTCTACCCGTCTGGAAAGTTAGGATCATTTTTGCTCTTCTCGATAACCAATATATTAAAAAACATGCACTGATAGTTGACCAATTGAATTTCAGCACCTGTACAAGTTTCCCGTCTGCGCAATGAGAGTGTGAGAAAAAAAAGTCATTGAATCTTTCTTTAAACCTAATTATTGTCCACTTACGCAAAAACCAACGTGTATTTCGAGTTTTTAACTCATGAAAACAGTGACAGAATGCTCAGTAGGCCATAATCTCCTTATTGGAAATAATATTTAGATTCAGTTACGGAATATGGTGGCAATAATTACTAAACTGTTCCTGAAGACTTAACGCGTGGAAAAATTAACTGAGTTAATTCTTACCTATCAATGTGTTTCTTTCTTTCCTGTCTTCAATCGAAATACTCCTTTCGGAAAGCCAAGTTTCGTAATTAGACAAATTAATTTTTTAGATGGTTCTGCGGTTTGAATACTTATTAGAGAAGTGAGAAATATTTTAGTTAACATGAAATTCATTCGCCTTCATTCCCCTCACAGAAAACCCAACACAGATGTTGCAACTAAAAGCTTTAGCAATCGATCGTCGTTGGCGACGTATGACCGTGACCTAGTTGTCGATCTATGAAACAATAAATCAATTCGTTTGTCATTAATCAAACGCCAATCAGATTGCGTTTTCATAATGAACACTCGCAGATTTTGATTCATTACTCATGGTAACATAAACAATTTTATAATTATGTATTTCTATATACTTGGTAAAAACGTTTCCTTGTTTATATTCTTTGTCTTTTCCGCTCTTCCTGTGTCGTCATACATTTTGAGGAAACTGCCTTCTAAAAAGGCAGCTGAGAATCAGCATTTACACAAGCGATGTATTTAATCTAATCAGACCAGGCTTCTCACACCTCGTACGATTGAGAGAGGGGCAGCAATTCGCCGCGCTCTTCTCCACCCGGTAACTTGAATACTGACAAACTGACAAGCTATGGTTCTAAAACCTAGAACGTGCAGAAATCTTCCTCTTAACGTAAGCAGCATGGGATGATGACGTCATTTCTTGTATTAACTATGTCATGTTATCAAAACAACGACCATCTTGAATCTGTTATCTTAGATTTCTTTCTGTCCAAAACGTCCACATCAAACGTCAAAATGCCTCAAAATTATTCGAAATCAACAAAACAAGGATAAAAACCATAAAATGTAAAATTAATTACGTTAAAGCTAAATTTTGTCAATATAAACAAGGAAAAAATAGGAGAGAAACTGTCGACTGTTCTGACCTCATACATTCAAGGAAACGGGATTGTTTAGTTTGTCATCGAAGCATTCTTTAGTAGATCGTTTTTCCAGCGATTTTTCTCGACACCGTTCAAAATTGAAGAATTGAGAGACATCGCGAGCCATTTTGCGAGGCATAAAAATATTCCACTCTTTGCTACGTACAGTCAATCATTTTAAAACGTTATGGAAGCTTTTCAGCACTGACATGTTGCTTTGATGCACATTGTCATAATATATTACATGGCGACAGCGTTGAGATACAAACAAATTAAACGCACTCTGTTAAATGATATCTGGCAAGTTGAGTTTTACTTTTTTACTTAACGTTAAGCCATCAGAAAAATGCGGTTGGACTGATCGAAGCGACAGCAAGGAAACGATATTTTCCACATCTATTGATTTCATTGTAAACGCTATAGCTCACAATAACGTCACAAATCAAGTCTTCTGGCGAATGATTGCAAGAGGAAAAGAGTCAGGGACATCAGTTTGCTTCACTTCGTTTCGCTAGCTGGCAGTTCTGCTCATTTTCTTCGCCATTTTCCCATAATAACTAACCTGCTGACATGTTACTTATCGTTTGAAAAATGAGCTACGAAACATGATCCCTAATTGATAAAAGATCCGCAAGATACACAAATCACTCGCAAAATAAATGTGTTTGTATTTTCCAGTCTGTGGTGATGGTTAGCACGATGGTCTCCGAATCATGAATATCACGCGCTCCGTTCGAGCTCTGCCCGGTGGCGGGGGGGGTTTTATTGTGTTCTTGGGTGTCTCCCTCTACCAATATGAATAAATGGGTACAGGCGAAATGAATGCCAGGACTAAACCCACAATGGACTAACATCTCATACAGGGAGAAGGACAGGGTGTGTGGCAGCGGGCAAAGACGCCGGGATAATATCGGCTGTTGAACCATTGGTCCAATGAAGAATTCAACATACGTTTTATCTCTCTTTAACCTGGATTCAAATTTAAATTTTTAAAGCCTCAATCACAGTCTCTAAAGAATTTCCATTGTAATTTCTACGGCTAACTCTCGAGTATTGTCATCACTATATAAAACAATTTGCAAACAACGACATTACGCTCCGGCTATAAAAACCCAAAAAGATCAAGTGATCAATTAGGGCATTCATGTGGCCTTGAGCACGCTTTAGGAGAGTTGGGTGGCTGTGGATAGCCATCTTTAATACATGCATGCAGGCGGACTTGAATACAGGCGACAGGCCTGATTACTCATCATTATAGTCTGTTTGTTTCGTAGAAAATTCCAGTCTCGTTATTTTGTTTCAAGTACCAGCAGCGCCCCATTACTGAGGGACACAAAGATGACTCCCTTTGCCCAGAGGTTTGTAATTTTGCTTTGCAAACTGGGTTTGCCCAACAATTCTGGAAATTGTGGTCAGAATGTAAATGGTAAGACCGATTTTGCCTCGACTACTGCGGAAAATGTCCCAATTAAACATTGACAGAACTTCTTGACTGGTTGTCCAAGATACCCAGCCAAAATATTCGAATGGAAAATGTGTTTACCATTTTCAATTCTTTGCCATTTCCAGTCGCCATCTTGCAATTATGATCTGGTTGAACTCATCCTAGACTCTCTCGGTAAATTGGGAGTTGTTAAGTAAATGATAAATGGCCAATGCTGACGGAACTTACCACCAGTGATTTTTGCTTACCATTTGCCCAGACGACTTGGTTCTTCGATATTTGATACAATTATATTGAGAACGAGGTTGTGCTAGTGAATCGTACTTAACTAACTTCTAGAATTTTCTCTACACACTACCATAATTAGCGGTGTTTAACGATGGCGACCAATATAAATGAATGACATTATGAATAAATTCGTTCGATTCCATCTTGTTTCAAATTCTTTGCTTTGTGGAAATTTTCCGTTTTAGTAAGACTTCACGTGTTATGTATTCTTTAAAGAGGGTATTCTTGAATTTGCGGAGTTCGATTTAATATAAGTCACTCTCAAGTGTACAACTTAGTTATGCCTTTAAATATGTAGCCATTAAAAACTTCACCTTTAATTTAAGATTTCTTTTCAAAACGTCATGAAGATTTCATAAGTTTTATTCCTTCCAAAAGTTTCTTAATCTGCAGTGTGGATTGTACGTGCGCAATGGCACTCTTAACTTAAGAAAAAAAACTTATTTTGAAAACAAAGAAAATGTATCCCCTAATGGACCCCTTTATGAATCCATTTAAAACAAAAAACAAAAAGAGGACTCGTTGAAGTCGACGTGACGTTGTTAATATTAAATTGCTTGGAAAATGCGTTATGTGTCGTATCTGTAAGAATGAAGAGATAAAGGTTGCAATATTACTTCTTTAAATTAATTTGCATTCAATCTTTCTATTTCTACATTTCTTATAACTTGGTTGTGGAAGAAAAAGTGGAGGAAACATTAAGACAATACCCCCCATTTTGAAATGTTTATTATTTTTTTATTCCTCTCATCAAGAACTGCAAAGACATTTTGCGAATTACGTTTAATTAGATAAAATTTCATTTCACATTAGTCCTGCTGTGGCGAGACAAAATAAAGATTCGGGAACAAAGAGGAAAGGCATTTGTGATGGGAAGCTTCCTAATGGACTTTTTAAAATTGTTTCAATTAGATAGTTTTTCTGTCATCAGATGAAATTTTCATTAACTCAAAAAATAGGATTTCCTTTGACGTAGTTAGATATAAAAACATCAACATCTCTGGACTTTTTTTGGATTTCAAACCCTAAAGATGGTACAAAAGGTAAATTATTTCAGTAAATTCAATTCTCAGCAGGTTTGTGTCGTTGTCAATTCCGGCAGGTTGCCAGCCTTTTACAAAACTGAGGTTCTTTTAGTTAAATAACAATGAATATGTGGTCTTTTTTTATGAA
This sequence comes from Micromussa lordhowensis, assembly GCA_964020085.1. Classification (NCBI taxonomy): domain Eukaryota; kingdom Metazoa; phylum Cnidaria; class Anthozoa; order Scleractinia; family Lobophylliidae; genus Micromussa; species Micromussa lordhowensis. The sequence continues at coordinate 19,148,488 of OZ026608.1, forward strand.
TATTGAGATAAGATCAGTGTCAGCCACCTTGCCCTGAGTCGATCCAGTGATAAATATATAGCTTTTCTTTAGCATCGAATTTTTTTTAACGTTTTTGTAGAAGGATATTTTTTGTCAATGTTTCTTCGCACCGTTCCACTAGCCTTTTGCAAAACATCGTTGCTGTTAAGAACCAGTATTAAATTGGATAAACACAACATGGAAAAGTGTTGCAATCAATAAATATTTGACCATATTTGGTTTTATTAACCGAATTTCGTATCTTACAATTTTGTTAGGCAGTCTGCAGAAAACAATTGATAATTTTCTCCAGGTAAATACTTAGGTGGATAGATGAAATAAGTTGCTTACTTTTCTGACTTTTTGGTAGTATTGATACGTATGAATTTATTGAGTCTATCGTCACATATTCAAGTATTAACTTTATAGTAACTTGAGCTGTCATTTTCGTCAAAAAAACTGAGGGTGTCTAAACTGCAGACAGATCTTAAGAAAGGAGAGCGGATAACACATCTTAAACATCAAGCCCAATTTGTTAAGGTCTTTGCACAAGATCTGTGGCAATCTTCTTGCATTTTCAACCAATTTTCATGCCTCTGAATTTATCGCCAGTTCAACCATGGTTACAATTTATATTGGCGACGGACTGAAGAGATTTTGCAGTGGGCAGCGCGCAAGCTTTCCGAGTCATTGGCACACCTAAGCAGCCATTAGTTTCTGGAAGACAAAAGTTATTTCTTCTGGCTGAGCATAAGCACCAAAAAGTCTGAACAAAATTAAAGCGTGCCCAGCATAAAGCCTTTTAAACAAATTAAGAATTGATTCCTCTCCCTCTTCTTTTCCTTAATTTTTCTACAACCGATCTAAGGTACAACTCTTTGTACTGAACTACTCAGCTCGTTTAGTTATTACTTCTGAGTAGTTTTGTTTTTGCTTATTTAAGTTAAACTTATTTTTTTTGTTGTATATTTTATGTACAAAGCAAAATAAATGGTTGGCTGCTGGTTGTTTTGAAAATATTTAAGGATGGCCACGACTGAGAAAGATTTAGACGGATTACAAACTAAACAAATTCGGCCAATTTTTGTTCGGGAGCTTAATTATCTACGCTGTATATTTAACCAACGAAATTCTTAATTATCTAGATTTGTTCAGTACTCCAAATGCTCTAAAAACGTGCATGCTCAGGCTAAATATGCAATGGCAGCGTTCAATTCCAAATTAGCCGCCGTAGTCGTTCGCGTTCCACAGACGACGCTCAACTTTGTCATTTCACGTTCTTGTTTTACAGAGGACGCCAAAGAAATGTGCAAAGATTTATAACGCACGTGTACGGTTATTGTTTTGCTCATCAAATGTTTCGTTTGGTGACGTTCTCGTTGCCGTCGTCGTCGTGGTTTGCTTAAGCTATAATTTAGGCGAGGTCCAGAGGTTTTTCAGTTTATCAGTTGTCCTTAGTCAGAAGTAAACAACTACTGTGTTTTGTGCACGGTCAAGACCAAAGAACTTTGTCGGGTTTCATAACTATTCCACTCTATTAACTATGACGTGGATACGAGTGGAGTAGACCGTCCCTAGACGACAAGGATTGAATGAAGCGGCAAACCCAACTGGGCAACCACTCCTGTATACCGTTTGTTTCTGGGAACACATAATGTCCCTCCAAAACGGCCAGTAAATCAGTCAACCACTGACGAATGATACATGCAAAACTCCATTTTTTTCTTGCTAAAGGTCACGAAACTTGATCTCCACAGCGCGTCGTTTCTGTTTGCTTTCTGTTTTAATGATATACTTTGATTGTGTAAGGTATTTCTATGCTACAACTGACTAGCATTTTTGTTAATATAAAAATGTTGGAGCCCCCGAAAAAAAAAAAAACGTCATATTATACCTCTATCTCCCCATAACGGCCTCCTTTCGACAACTTTCCTCTGCAAACTGAACTGGCTCACGGTCGTGGAGAGATTTAACTGTATTTACACTGCATTTACATTGCCTCATAATAGTCTCAAGTCTGTTTTTACTTTTCTAGGAATTAAGACCTTCACAATCGGGCGTTTTCTGTGTCAGCAGTGGCCGCGCTGTGGATTTCAGTAAGAGCAAATGCCATATGTGCTCTTTTCATTTCTACATTTACCTTGATTGCTGTTCTTCGTTCACAGAACCCAGGTATAGACAAATGAAGAGGAAATATACTTAGATGAGACTATGTAAACACAGGAAAAGTCCACTCAGGACTGCTTAAAGATGATTTCCAGTCCGTACTGCGCAGTGTCATCACCTAATGTTTATAAACATTATAAGTTCCACACTCAATGGAGGCGAATCGATGTTATTCGTTACGAACCACATACCTTATCTTTGAGGTCTTTCAAATTCTTTTTCCATGAGAAGCATAAAGCATAAAGCTTCGACCGCTTCGCATCCAGAATGGCGGTTGTTTTGAGACATCATGTAAATAGGTTCAAAACGTTAATATTTTGTGATGTCTTACATGAAACGAAAAAAAAAAACGCAAACAAACTCTCGAGAGTGTACAGTACGGACTGGAAATCATCTTCAAGTTTGTTTTGTTTGCTGTAGTTTGATGCTAAAACATCATTTACAGTTGTAATTGTCGTTAAAGACAGCCTCCTGGGCTTACTCTGTAGGATTTTTACACAAACAAATTCTGGGTAGATTTGCTATGTTTTACGAGTCCTTAATACCTTCACGGTGGCTGCACGATCGATCCAGTTTCCTTTGAAATTTGGAAAACATTGGATTCCCGAAACAATTTTTCTTAAATACACAGAATTGACTTGAGTTGTTCCAGCAGGTTAAGCCTCCTTTATATGCGAATTTCGTCTCCAACAGTACAAAAGTGACCTTGGGCAAAAAAAGCCGCGCGCCGCCATATTTGTTTTGGTCTTTCGAGGTTTTAAATCCCGCGCAGTCTCGCGCCTCTATCGTTCGTGTTTCTAACACGTGACGCAAGATGGTGATCTACTCCCCGCGCGAGAAAACTGGTACGAGCCACCTTAAAATCAAATTGGCGATTACATTACAGAAGGATTCAGCCCGGTCCGCAATTCTAGCGGGCAAACGGGCTGAAAAGTCCCAGGTAAAATATCTCATGTAATTTCAGACTGGGTCGAAAAGCGAGCTTGGACATACGTTTTCGGCTCATTTTTGATTCTCCTGAGACTCTTCGCGCGCAATTTCACTTTTCGCGCCGAGGCTAACATTCAACCCGGGCTAAAATTTGTCTTGTAAACGGAACACCCCTAGCCGGGCAGAAATTTCAGCCCTGGCTGAAATTCGCCATGTAATCAGGGCCTAAATTCCAATTCGACCAGGATAGAGGACCGACTTCCTCTCTAAATATTGTAATATTTGTTTATTTATTTTTTTCCCTGCTTTCCCTGGGATCGAAACATCTTTCAGAAGCGGCTCGGAAAGAAATTCTACCGTTGAGAGACTGGGGTCTAGTGTAATCACCGTAATGGCGGCCTACATGTGAGTCGGAGATCTCGTCGCTGGTTTATAAAGGTAAGAGAGTCTATAAGAATTCCTTTTCCATGTCTAGTTAAGTTAAAGAACACGGTCTTCACTTCATTTCATCTCATGGAATATAGAAATGAAGAGTCTGTGTTTTATAATGTAGAAATTTACCATAAACTGCCTCTCTTAGCCCTGAGCTTATTCAACCTCGTAAGGGTTTTTAGATGGGCTCATAAGCGGAGGGGTTTATACCCGAGTGGGCTTATTTCAAAACAAACTATAGCTGTGTTGCTTGAAATAGGTTTCAGCTACTGGTTGCAGAATACCCGGCCCAGTCATTTACATGTGTCAGTGTGCTTTGAAGAACAAGGTATATAATTAGCAATAGTGAATGAGGCTGAGTAGGATATGAAGAATTCTGCAGAACAAGGAGGGTGTTATCCACAGAGGCAGAATTCTTCATACCTACGAAAGCCGAATTCAATTATTGCTTTATTATTCATTCAAAATACTTCCCCGTTCTTAAAGGAGTTTTGCCATTTTGCTCTTTGTTTTTTCGTTCACTAAAAATAACATACAGTAATACCGTCCCCAGGTTTTCTTGGTCAACGGTTCAATAATCTGCAGCGGGCTTCACTTTTGACGTCATTTTGACATCATTGGTTCAATAATCTGAAGCGGGCTGCACTTTTGACGTCATTGATTCAATATGGCGAAGATTCTTTCCAAATTTGGTGAACTGCAGCCGGTTATGGTAAATTATGCGTGTGGTTTTAATCAATCAGAAACGGGGAAATATTTTCTTATTCAATATATAAATATATTCTTATTCAAGTAAATGCAAATAAGTGGACCGGATATTCTGCAATCTAGCCACTGGTTTTTACCTAAGCTTTTAATCAAACATAATAATAAAACGAAATCAAGGCAAGGAAAGCTTAAGTGGAACTTATGTCCGGGGGAGGGGGGAGGGTTATAACTGGATGGATTGTTTGGTTTACAAGTACATGGGCCTTTTAATATGGGTGGGTGGCGTTATAAGTGGCAATTTGTGGTATACCATAGATGGTTCTTTGTGCTTGATGTAGACCCTACAGTGTAGGCATCTTTATTTTCTATCATTGTTTTCCCATGATTCAAAGGATTAAAACTAGCAGTGATCATGAATTACAAAAGTATGATGGTCTTAGGAATAAGTATTGAATTGTTGTAATTACTATTGATTTTATTTTATTTATGATAAAATGTCAACTGCTCAGTGTAAAATGCTGACTGTAGACTGCAGAGTACAGACCGGGGGTAACACGTCACAATTATTCACTGAGGGCAAAGTTTATATTCCCCGAGAGGAAGTCCGAGGGGAATATTCATCATTATTATCCAACTCTGCTTCCTAGAGTACAAATATCGTGCGAAACGAGTACAAATAACAGATATTTGTACTCGTCTCATTCCTCCTGGCCGCGTGAAGTTCAAAACCTTGGCAAGTCAGAATTTTGGGAAAAGAAACTGTTGGATAATAAATCTCATTAGACATTTTGGTGTGTACTATCGCTGTATATTTTTACTCGTTGTTTGTATTTTGACTCACCCTACGGGCTCTTCAAAATACTGCACAACTCGTAAAAATATACCGCGATACTACTCACCAAAGCATCTAATAAGATATATTCACAAGTCTGAGGTGAATATATTGTTTTAATATAATTACTCAGGTAAGCAAAGGACCAACGGTTAATTTACATATGTAAAGTCTAGCTAATAAGTATGAGGATTCAAAAAAGCATTTTCTACACTGGAATTTTCACATGCATCGCAACTCAGGATATAAGTGTAAACTGCAATTGTAGCCTTACAATTGTAAACTAACAGTGATAAAAAACTACAAATCACTAACTTTGATAAAGAATTACAAAAGTGACAACTGCAACAACAAGCTTTAGTACGATGGTCTTAAGGAATCTCTTCTAAATACAGACAGACTGTGGACTGCAGACTAGGAACCAGGGGTAAACTGCAGTGTTATTACCATTATCAAGTGCTAACCATAAACAGGTGAAACAAGCTGTTATTCAAGCTAATGACAGTCAAAGTCTCCACTCTGGGTAGCCTGAATTGCAACACCGTTACTCTGAACATTATGCAGGTTAGCCTAAATAACACTTTGGTTGGTCTGCTTACAGTTGATGTTCAATAATGGAAATGGAATAATGGAAAGAGTGCTCTTTGAGAGTACCAGGCACCCAGTATGTGCAGTTAAGGTGATTACAAAGCTGATGCTTTTTGAGAAAGAGTTGGCAAACTAAAACACTAGGTTTACAATCCATGACGTCATAACTGAGCACATGACCTAAGAGACCTAAGAGTAAGACCTATTTGTAACTCATTTTCTGAGAAAAAAATTCAGCTTTATTTTAAAGCAAAGTACAAAAAGGCCTTGATCATGCTTATTTTTTTTGTAAAGCCCTCAAAGTATTGAAGAGAACACTAGAGAAGCTGGGAGAAATGCAACTCTGCTGATTGTGTTTTATGTGACATTTCTGTCCTGCACTTGTCACTTTGAAAGTTATGAATGATCATGGCAGTAAATTTTTCAACTTAAGCAGTTGGAAAGAGAAGCCTGAAAAAAATCAGGGCTTCAACGGGATTCGAACCCGTGACCTCCGCGATACCGGTGCGATGCTCTACCAACTGAGCTATGAAGCCACACATTGGGAGCGAGGTCAATTAAATGAGTTCATATCTTCCCGTGAGGAGTGAAATGATGTGAAATATATAACTTTGTTGCCTGCTTTATAACAGACAAAATGATGGTCAAGCCTTTTTTATTTGGAAACTAGCATTTTTGACTAGTACCAAAAAAAAACTTGTCGCTGATTTTAAAAGTGTGTTCTGACAGAAACAACAGTGGATGGTTAAGGGTTACATGTATCTACAGAATACACTTTAATGAGAGCTATTCAAATAACTTGTCAAATTGTAGAACTAATGTGCAGTGAGAATGCTGTTATAATGTATTGTTTTTGTTAAAGATTCGCCATCAGTAATGTAACTTTATAGCAAATTACATGTAGCCATGATTAGCTCCCTTTGATCTTGTTTATCACCAAAATCTCAGTAGACAGAAAGCCTTAAGTTACACCTGCTTGATCCAATAAAAAATCTCTGAATTGTTTGTCTGTTCAGTTTTCACAGTTAATCAGTGATATGTAGGGAAATGTACAACATAAACTTAAATTACCTACAGTACAATTCCACAAGATGATATATTTGCACCTCTTTGACAGAAGTAACAGAGACTAGCTTGTTGTGGTGTAACATTTGGGGATGTAAACTTAGGCAAAAGTAGTTTACACAAGTTCAATAAAGTTAATGATTAAACTTTGTGTTCCAAAAACTGATTTCCCTATCCTATTCAACTTTATACCTGAAACTGAAACTGAACTGAAAAAACTGAAAAACTTTATTTCAACACGTGACATTGATGAGCCTAAAAAAGACTCGTTACAAAAATGTACGTGTATCTACATTAGTATATAGATTAATAAAATACTAGAATAAGAATCCATCATATCAGGACACACTGAGTACTGATGAATTTAAGCTCAGTTTAAATTCAAATTTGTTAACTACAAAATGACATAATTGTGACCATATAAAAGGAAGGTAAAACGTTAAATCTGCCTTGCAGTCTAGTGGCTAGGCAGGCACACATCTTTCATTTCGGTCGCTTGAGGCAACAAGGAGTAGTTGTACTCCCCCATAGATGAGATTTTAGTCCATCACAATGTTGACCCTAACATTTATCAGATGATTATGTATATTTTTATTAATTACAAGCTCCAAACTTGCTGTGATAAATTACACTTTCATGCAATTTAAAGCCGTGTTCACATTAGGCCTCGATCATGATCGAATTATAATCGAATTAAATATGAAATGGGTCCACATCAACTAATTACAGTCTCTGATTATAATTGGATTACAATTACTTCAAACAACCCCCTTGTGGTTGTTTGAAGTAATTACAGTGCGTCATTGAACAAAATGGCGGACTAGTGGTGGTTTGTCTCATCCGTTGTTGCTGCTTCAGACGGCGTATTTTTCTTCTAGCCTTCGAAGTTTCCTTTGCTTTTCTTCTGGCCTCCAAATCGAGTATTGCGGTGAATATCATAACAGCTGTTCGATAGGGCGCCGTTTTGTTTTCAACTTTAGATTGCGAGGTTGCCCTGCCTAGTTTATTTGAATTTTCGCAGATGTGAATAGAACCATAATTGAATAAAATCGAATGGAGTATGATAGATTGAATCATAATTCAGTTGAATATAATTAACATTTAGTGTGAACACGGCTTAAGATTTTAGAGAAGTTTCCAACCAGTGTGTGGCTAGTTAGTGCTCTACTTAAAAGTGCTCTTTTTAAAAGGGTTCACTCATTCAGGCCACTTGTTTTTAAATTTGGCGAAAAAAGAAGCAAGAAAGCGGCGTTTTACCTTAGCTTGAAATTACTCATGCCCCTTCCCCCACATGAGAGCCCTGAGGCATACTAAGAGGGACTTTTACGGCCATGAAGGCTTACAATCACAAAATGGCTAGGAACGCTCTGAACATATGTAAATCGAATGAATTTAGTCGAGTATGCAATGGGCTACCTGTTAAATAACAACCTAATGTGATATTTTCTTTTTCCCTTTCATCCATATTGACAGGACAGTTGAAAAGATGCCGTATTCATGCAAGCATTGCAACAAGTGCTTTAGCCGATCATCAGTTTGCAAGGAACATGAGCGAACGCACACAGGAGTTAAGCTGTTTACATGCAAGTATTGTAAAAAGCGCTTTAACCAGCCATCAGATTGCAAGAAACACGAACGAACTCACACAGGAGAGAAGCCGTATACATGCAAGCATTGTAATAAGGGCTTTAGCCAGTCATCAAATTGCAAGGGACACGAACGAACTCACACAGGAATGAAACCATATACTTGCAAGCATTGTCAAAAGTGCTTTAGCCTGTCATCAGAGTGTAAGAAACATGAACGAACTCATACAGGAGAGAAGCCGTATACATGCAAGTATTGTAATAAATGCTTTAGCCAGTCATCACATTGCAAGATACATGAACGAACTCACACAGGAGAGAAGCCGTATGCATGCAAGTATTGTAAAAAGTGCTTTTGCCAGGCATCAGATTGCAAGAAACATGAACGAACTCACACAGGAGAGAAGCCGTATACATGCAAGCATTGTAATAAGTGCTTTAGCCGGTCATCACATTACAAGATACATGAACGAACTCACACAGGAGAGAAGCCGTATGCATGCAAGTATTGTAAAAAGTGCTTTTGCGACACATCAGATTGCAAGAAACATGAACGAACTCACACAGGAGAGAAGCCGTATACATGCAAGTATTGTAAAAAGGGCTTTAGCCAGTCATCAAATTGCAAGATACATGAACGAACTCACACGGGAGAGAAGCCGTATACATGCAAGCATTGTAATAAGTGCTTTAGGCAATTATCAAATTGCAGGCTTCATGAACAAAAACACGCAAAAGACAGTTCGTTAAAACGCAAGCAGCATGGTCAGAACCTAAAACTTAGAATACATCTTCAGGAGCCAACAACAACTCATGCTAGCAAAAAGTCTGGTATGTTGGTGTCGTCGACTGAAGAAAATTTAAGCCAAGATGAAAGCCTCACCTGTTGGATTTGTCAGAAAGAATTTAGTATGGAGCCATGTCTTCTCCAACATTACGATGATCATATGAGATATAGCCAGACGACGCGTATGTAAACCTTGCCCTTTCCTTTTTTTTCGTTCTTGTTTATAATAATGTTGGTTGGGTTAACCACGACGTAATTCTTTTTGTTAAAATTCGTGCTTCAGGAATGTTGTTGTTGTTTGAAGTAGTGAAATTCAGTTGTTAACGAACTTTGCAATTTTTCTGTAGTTTGAAGCAAACGTAATTTCCAGAGAAGAGTTCTCGTTTGTTTCCCTTTTCTGGTTGAAAACAATCGAAGTTAAGTTCAAAGGATCCATCTGTTACTCTGCTTGTACATAATTTTTTTTTAAGTTATAATAAACTTAATGCACAAAGGTAGATTGAGCGGTTTTCGTTTTAATGTCGAAAAGTAATTAGTTTTGCATCAAGTACCCTACACGATTGGCTTGAAAAACTCGGGTCACTTTAGGCCAATCTGAATGTAAAATCATAACCAATCGTGACCACGCGCAGACGTTTTCCCGCGCCTCGCGTCAGCTACATTTTAGGTGATTCCTCAGTATTTCATTGCGCACCATTTTCGCGCCATCAGCACGCGCACATGAGTGCGTGCAAGTACTCAACCTAAGAGATTTCCCTCAAGCTAAGCTCAACAGCGAAATAAATGCTCGTTTTCTCTTAAACGAGGATGGAGACCTATATTTTTATTGCATAATTTTAGTGTACAAATTATCCTTAAAAACTTAAGACAAAAATTGTTCGTGAGGACAAAAAAAATTAGCTAAAAAACTGGACAAAACCGTCACTCTAGGATGCGAATTATGACCTCGAAAACAACGATTCGATTAACGTTATGAGCCAATGCTCTATGCGCCCAGGAATTTTTACCTTTAAACTATTGGTTTAATAACCTTTAAAGTGCAACAAACCCCCAAAGTTTTGTTCGTTTATATAAATCTCCTTATTTTTCGGATCAACACTGCGAAAAAGTTGTCGCTGTAGTTATTTTGGTTTATTATGTACGAATTTTTATAGTACGTAATCTTAGCCCTTTCCGCGGCCATGGGCGAGCAGTAGCGAAGAATGGGGCGAGTTGGCCTGTGACGTCATCGAAGGACTAACAATGTTCAACCTCGTTCCCAGGCTCTCTCTCCTCTGCCTCCCTTTGTCGTTGGGAGAAAGACCCTGGTTGCGGCTGGTCACGTGACCACCCAGAATCTGGGTGGTAAAAAAATCTGTTGGGTGGGAGGGGTGGCAGAGTACTTTAATTGTTGCTGTGGCAAACTTTGTGGGTTTCAAAACCTCGAGCAGTCGCTAAAAAAGCTACCCGCTCTATCGGGTTCGAAGTCGGATTTTGCCGATGAAGAAGGCTACATTATTTCTGCCGTCTCCAAAATATAGAAGACTTTTGTTCACAAAGAAATTCGGCAGCCGAATGGAGCTCAAAATTTCCGACGGTTATCACTTGTAAAACGTCACGTACCGAATCGAAGTTAGACCAGTGGATCAGTCTCTTGAATCTTTGCGTTCGGAGGTAATTTATTTTCTTCTTTGTGCGGTAATTTGAATTTAAAAAGTACTTCTGTCACATGGCCGATTAGCCGAGCTGACTTGGATTTGGTTTAACGCAATGTAAAATGATTTGCAGTTTTGTTGACTTAAGCCCGCGCTTATATTTCATCTACATGAGGTTTATGTAAGTTTATATTTAAGCAGATGTTTAACACGATTCCTTGACATAGTCAAGAATTATGTTTTGCAAAATAGTAAATAAAACATCGTTTTATATAGCGAACAATGTGCCATGAGGTTAATTCAGGCAACATGCTATGAAACAGTTTACGCTTATATTAATTCGACCGGCTGGAATTGAAATAAAGAGTGGTAATTCAATACGCTGGATACATACAAATTTATTTCGTTTGTCCTGTATGAAGCTTAGAATGGGACTGAAGAATTTCAAAGGTGTATTGCCAGTGTGTAGTTTAATATATATAGCGACCAGTGATCGCCTTTCTTTCGCTTCAGTTGATATCGACAAAAATTATTTGTTGACTCCACCCTGGTGAAAAAGTTTGTGTCACAGGTGGTCACGTGACCAGCCGCAACCAGGGTCTTTCTCCCAACGACAAAGGGAGGCAGAGGAGAGAGAGCCTGGGAACGAGGTTGAACAATGTTTTGCTTCTGCCTCTCTTAACCCTGAGCTTATACAACCTCGTAAGGGTTTTTAGATGGGCTTATAAGCGGAGGGGTTTATACCCGAGGGGGCTTATTTCGAAACAAACTATAGCTGTGTTGCTTGAAATAGGTTTCAGCTACTGGTTGCAGAATACCCGGCAACTTCATTTACATGCGTCGGTGTGCTTTGAAGAACAAGGTATATATAATAACAATAGTTGCTATTCTTATTCAATGAAATGCAAATAAGTGGGCCTGGTATTGTGCAATCTAGCCACTGATTTTTACCTAAGCTTTTAATAAAACATAATAATGAAACGAAATCAAGTCAAGGAAAGCTTAAGGCTAAGGGAACTTATGTCCGG
>OZ026608.1:19160443-19162943 GCA_964020085.1 Micromussa lordhowensis
GGGAGGGGAGAGGGTTATAACTGGATGAATTTTTTGGTTTACAAGTAGATGGGCCTTGAACCTGCGTGGAGGGTTATATATGGTTCTTCGTGCTTGACGTAGACCCTACAGTGTAGGCCTCTTTATTTTCTATCATTGTTTTCCCATGATTCAAGGGATTAAAACTAGCAGTGATCATGGCTTACAAAAGTATGATGGTCGTAAGGAATGAGTATTGAATTGTCGTAGTTACTATTGATTTTATTTTATTTATGATGTCAACTAGTCAGTGTAAAATGCAGACTGTAGACTGCAGAGTACAGACCGGGGGTAACACGTAACAATTATTCACCGAAGGCAAAGTGTATATCCCCCGAGAGTAAGTTGAGGGGAATATTCACCAATATTCACAAGTCTGAGGTAAATAATTCTTTTAGTATAATTACTCACGTAAGCAAAGGACCAATGGTTAATTTACATTTGTAAAGTCTGGCTAATAAGTACAAGGATTCAATAAAAGCATTTTCTACACTGGAATGCATTGCAACTCAGGATATAAGTGTAAACTGCAATTGTAGCCTTACAATTGTAAACTAACAGTGATAAAGAACTAAAAATCACTAACTTTGATAAAGAATTACAAAAGTGACAACTGCAACAACAAGCTTTAGTATAATGGTCTTAAGGAATGTCTTTTAAATACATTCATAAAATGTGTTGAATTGTGGCAGTTACTATTGATTTTATTTCATTTATAAATGTCAACTGGTTGGTGTAACATGCAGACTACAGACAGACTATGGACTGCAGACTAGGAACCAGGGGTAAAATGCAGTGTTATTTCCATTATTGAGAGCTAACTATAAACAGGCGAAACAAGCCGTTATTCAAGCTAATGAGAGTGAAAGTCTCCACTCTAGGTAGCCTGAATTGCAACACCATTACTCTGAATATTATGCAGGTCAGCCTGAATAACACTTTGGTTGGTCTGTTTACAGTTGATGTTCAATAATGGAAATGGAATAATAAAAATGGTAATGTGAATCAGTTTCAAAGTCTAGAATTGGCAGTCTCATTTCACCCTCAGCAGTCTGGAGTGTCCACGGTCTGCATGTTACATTGACTGAGATGAAAATGTAAAAGTGCTCCCACTAGTTTAAACAGTGTGCTCTTTGAGAATACAATGCACACAGCTTATGTCATCATCAGCCATTTCTGTGTATGTGCAGTTAAGGTTATTTACAAAGCTCACTTTTTTTTCCAAGTCAAAAGACGAATTTTCACAACTAAAACAACATAGCTCTGCCACAGAATTAACAATTAGACCCCAAGTGGTGTGTATTTTTCTTGAAGGAACTGTGATGCTTTTTGAGAAAGAGTTGGCAAACCAAAACACTAAGTTTATAATCCATGACGTCATAACTGAGCACATGACCTAAGAGACGTAAGAGTAAGACCTGTTTGAAACCAATTTCTGAGAAAAAATTTCAGCTTTATTATAAAGCAAAATACAAAAAGGCCTTGATCATGCTTATTTTTTTGTAAAGCCCTCCAAGTATTGAAGAGAACACTAGAGAAGCTGGGAGAAATGCAGCTCTGTTGTTTGTGTTTCATGTGACATTTCTGTCCTGCACTTGTCACTTTGTTGCCTGCTTTATAACAAACAAAATGTTGCTTAAACCTTTTTTATTTGGAAACTAGCATATTTAATTAGTACCACCACTCAGTCAGTGTTTAAACAATAGTTTTAAGCAAAAAAACACTTGTCACTGATTTTAAAAGTGTGTTCTGACAAAAACAAGAGTGAATGGTTAAGGGTTATCTACAGAATACAGTGTAATGAGAGCTATTCAAATAACTTGTCAAATTGTAGAACTAATGTGCAGTGAGAATGCTGTTATAATGTATTGTTTTTGTTAAAAATTCGACATCAATGTTGTAACTTTATAGTGGATTACATGTAGCCATATGATTAGCTCCCTTTGACCAGAAAATCTCGGTAGACAGAAAATCGTAAGTTACACCTGCTTCATCCAATAAAAAATCTGTGAATTCTTTGTCTATTCAGTTTTCACAGTTAATCAGTGATATGTAGGGAAAAAAATGAAACATAAACTTAAATTACCTACAGTACAATTCCACAAGATGATATATTTGCAACTCTTTGAGGGAAGTAACGGAGAATAAATTGTTCTGTTGTAACATTTGGGGATGTAAAATTAGGCAAAAGTAGTTCAATAAAGTTAATGATTTTGTGTTCCAAAAACTGATTTCCCTATCCTATTCAACTTACCTTATCAGGACACAATGAGTACTGGTCAATTTAAGCTCAGTTAAATTCAAATTTGTTAACTACAAAATGACATAATTGTGACCATATAATAGGAAGGTAAAACGTTAAATCTGCCTTCCAGTCTAGTGGCTGGGCAGGCACACATCTTTCATTTCGGGTGCTTGAGGCAACGAGGAGTATTTGTACTCCCCCATAGATGAGATTTTAGTCCATCACAATGTTGACCCT
>OZ026608.1:19170443-19272943 GCA_964020085.1 Micromussa lordhowensis
CTAGATACCTCTGCCGCACTAATCTGGTAATTATCAGCCAGAACTTTTTCGGGAATATTCACCCTAAGGCGAGCCAGAGTTAAAAAAAGTTCATCTTTTGGTTCTAATGAGGGTTTCTGGCCTTTTTTCTCCAATTCAGGAAATTGTATGCTCGAGTTGTTTGAGCCCCAATACCTTAAGCGTGAACATATGTCTCCAGCATTCAGAAATGCAAAAAGAGCGAGAAAGTGGTGAGAACTCATTCCTGTATAATAATTCATATCATCATCTGAACCAATAAATCGATGGAATCCAAATTTCAAGCTTTCTATTTCATTCTGCAAACCTTCATTTTTGGTAGATAACACTTTCATTTCATTTTGTAACTTTTCAAGTTTCTCCTCCATTTGTATGAGTTCAGCAGCAAGTGGAGCATCAGGATCAGTTAACTCCTTCCCACCTTCAATATTTACTGCCTCGCTGGATCTGTCAGAGGGGATCGTATTAGCCGTCCTCGTTGATGTGTTGACACGGATGAGCGTTCTTCGAGGTTCCGTATTCACCTTTTGGTGTGTTTTTGAGAGAGGAAATACTGTTGGAACGTTGTTCAAGTAAGTCTTCTTACCACCTTCGAAGTGTTGACTACAAACTCGATGACCATTTGTCGGTTTCTTTTCTTGAAATTTTTTGAAGCCTTTTTTTTTTTCAGTTTCTTGTCTTTGGGAAATTTATAAAAAGAAATACCCCTGTTGCGTTTATCGTTGTTAAAACAGCCTGGGACGCTGCAAGTGAATCCTCCTGACTTCTTAGCTCCAGACGCCATCATGGATCAGTGACTACAACTACCAGAACTCTTTGCGCGTGTGACGTCATCGTGCAAGTGAGCTATTTAGTGCAACGACGTCAATTTCAAAATTAGAACCAATCACAGGCCGCAAAAGTGAGACGGCAATACCACGAAATATTGACGGCTCGCGCATAGGCAAAACTAAGATCGCGATACTGGCATTTGTTAAGTTATAGCCCATAATTTTATGCAAAGTAGGTCACGTGACGGCTTAGCTGCAAAGGGCCTATTAAGGTGATCCCTCAATATGTCATTGCGCACTGCTTCTGCGCACGATTTTCGTGCCATCAGCACGCGCACATGAGTGCGTGCAAGTACTCAACCTAAGAGATTTCCCTGAAGCTAAGCTCAACAGCGAAATAAATGCTTGTTTTCTCTTAAACGAGCATGGCGACCTTTGTTTTTTATTGCATAATTTTGGTGCACAAATTATCCTTGAAAACTTAAGACAAAAATTGTTCGTGAGGAAAAAAATGATATAGCTAAAAGATTGCGCAAAACCGTCACCCTAGGATGCGGATTATGACCTTGAAAACAACGATTCGCGGGACGTTCTGAGCCAATGTTCTATACGCCCAGGAATTTCTACCTATAAGATAGTGCTAATAACCTTTTAAGTGCAACTAACCCCCAAAGTTTTTTTCGTTTATATAAAGATCCGTAGTTTCTGGGTGTACACTGCGAAAATATTGCGTTTTAGTTACTTTGGCTAATCTGCTACGAATTTTTATAGTCCGTAATCTTAGCCCTTTCCGCGGCCATGGCCGAGCAGTAGCGAAGAATGGTGCGAGTTGGCCTGTGACGTTATCGAAGGACTAACAATGTTTTGCTTCTAAGGAGAATGTATGTGAACATGCGACAGTGTGATTCAACATCGTTGCAGAATGCAAGGAAGATGTGGTTTTGGAGGAATTCGCAGTACAGCATTCTTGGGAGAGAGCAATCATCGTCATTCAATACCTATACACCATATTCACTAATGGTTGGAACGAACGCGCGGCCAAACAATAAACATTTGTTTTCGTGCAAACTTTGGCCAATTAACTGGCCAACTTACGTTGAAATTATCGGTGATCTAAAAGCGATTTCTTTAATGCGACAGTTTCCTGACTGCTGTTTTCATTGGGGATGAGTTCGAGTTCAAATATTAATTGCTGTGTTCCTCTTTGCAACCAGAGAGGAACCGTAGACGCCAACGGAAAGAGAGTCGGCTTCTTCAATTTTCCGAAAGATCCAAACCTTCGAGCTCAATGGCTGCAGAAGATTCGAAGAGACGTTAGAACGAAATTCAAACTGACGGAAATTACAAAAGTTTGCTTACTGCATTTTCCTGAAAGCGAAATCAAAAAAGGCCTTGGAGGAAAGAAGATGAGTGTAGACATCACCGCAGTTGCTTCGAAATTTGCATGGCGCACTTCACCGCGAAAGAGACCGCCGCCGTCTGCAAGAGTATTTTCACCGAAGAAGAGCAAGCGTCGACTGGGAGAATCATTCACGGAAGAATCAGTCACGGTAAGCAGCGACATAACATCCGGAGCGGACAATACAGTTTCTCTCGAAACAGCTGAAATCGTAAAAACCGAATCACAAGATTCATGCGAGTCATTACGATTCTAGTTGTTACAAGCTCAAGAGGAAACTGCGCGGTTAGATGAGGAAGTATCAATTTTAAAAGAGAAACTAGGAAATACAGAAGCCCAATTGAGAAATGCCCAGGCAGAAATTAAGCGTCAACTCGAGGAGAACGGAGAATTAAAGTCACGCATGTTTTGTATAGATAATCTGTCTGGAGACGAATCTATTTCGTTTTACACTGTGTTTCCAAACTTGCAGATATTCCAGGCCTCGCTGGCATACTTAAACCCAGAGGAAAACGGACAAAACATCCGCTACTGGCGTTCGACCAACAAAAAGGTCCATGGACATCATTACGATGGGGACAATCAGAAAAACAAACCTGGGCGAAAGAGAACTCTGAAACCAGAAGATTAATTTTTTTTAGTCATGTGCCGATTGCGACAAGGGTTTAATGAGGCACATTTGGCATTTTTAGTTGGCATCCCTCAGCCAACAGTCAGCAGGATTTTTGTTTCCTGGATCAACTTTATGTATCTTCGTTTAGGCGCTATAAATATTTGGCCCAACCGAGAGGAAGTTGATAAATCTATGCCTGAAGATTTCAAGTCTAAATATCCCAAGACACGAGTTATCCTTGACTGTACAGAGATAAAATGCCAAATACCAAGCAGCCTGCTCCTGAACAGCAGATTATTCAGTTCCTACAGGAATCACACCACTGTGAAAGGACTTATTGGAATAGCCCCTTCAGGAACAATAACATTCATAAGTGAGCTTTACGCTGGCAGCATCTCGGACAGAGAGATTGTTGAAAGGGGTGGCATTCTAGACTTAACGTTTAATGAGGGTGACGACGTAATGGCCGACAAAGGTTTCACAATCGAGGACCTACTCCCTCTGGGAGTCTCTTTGAATATTCCCCCATTTCTTGGGCAATCTCAGCAAATGCCAGCCGAAGATGTGGTTAAATCACAAGTCATTGCTTCCTTACGAATCCATGTAGAGAGAGCTATTTATAAAATTAAAAATGTCCACATTTGGGACAGAATAACACAGTTAACTTCTATTCCTCTAGTCAACCAAATGTGGACGGTCTGTAGTTTCTTATGTAACGTTCAGGATCCCATTTTATCTGAATAATAATCTGAGGACTCAGGACATTATCACAAACACTGGCTACTCGAAGTTAAAGTTTTTCATTGTTTTTTTTTAGTCTCTGAACAATCTTGTTGCAGTTACAAAAAATAATGTGACTAAATATCAGTTGTATCAGTTGCCCTTTTCTTGTCTACATTAAATAAGTATTACTTCCTGTTCATTGTATAGATTCGTGTTAAACATATAAAGGTTTTGTTAGCATAACAACATCATTAGCAACAACATTATTTTCGTCAACTGACATATACGCCTGTAGTTTGATGGATGGGGGATTTATGCTCGTGAAATTAAACGCCAAGAAGAAACCTCCATCAAGCCCAATACATGCCTAAGTGTACATAACATTGGGGCTTACAAGGCTTCAAGAATGGCAAAATAAATGAAATGCTCATAATAGTAAAAAAGTAGCTTGCCTTCCAGTTCATGCCAGTACTGGGGATCAAAGAGGATTCTTTCTATTGACATTCCCTTCTTGGTGTACACCACAAAATCACACCACTTGGTCCCCGTAATTCCTATATTTGACCTTGTACCTGTGCATAATAGGGATGGGTAATTTTCAGTTTACACTGTCCATCAACATTTTCACAACAGAAGTTGCTGTCTGAGCAAGCATCTAGTGGCGTTTCAAGAAACTTCGTCTCAGGACATTTTACTTCGAGTAATCCAAACGGTTCTTTGCAACATGGATCGATTACTTTTAAGTCAGGCGTACAGGCCAGGTTAGTTCTTTTTAGGACACAAAAAGGCCACATTTATAAACGTCAACTGGCATTGATCTATTGTTCATATGCTTCATGTAGGCATCTATTGCCTCTGGCTCGTACTTAATCCCGTGCCTTGTATGCCTTGAAGTGAAAGCTTTGGGATGTATAAGAGTGTTATGTTTTTTTTTCCCTGGGATCGAAACATGTTTCAGAAGCAATAGACTAGCGTGGTTCTCGGTAGACTGCGTCGAGGGGATTTTAGCTGATTAACCGCGCGGCCATGGGCCGAGCGCGGTTCTTGCTCTGCACGGGTTTTTTTTTTTTTTCGTTTTTGTGTCACCAGACACAGACCTCCGCGGATGATGTCTTCATCAACCAATCACAGGCCACACTCCCACTCGGCCAAATGTCGTCACCGAATGATGTCATCATCAGCCAATTACAGGCCATTTCTCAGCTCTTTTCGTCATACCTCCCCTCCGGAAAGTTTTGTCTAGTTAGCGAATTGAATATTCATAGTCGGGGAGAAATAATTGTTCGAAAATCCCTCGGAGTTGGACGTCAAGACATTTGCAAGGATAAAGAATGTAATTTAGGACCTGTTGCTGGCTACCACGGCTGAAATTATCTAGAGTTGTATTTTTGTTTTGTTTGCATGTTCACTTTCGAAGGGAATATTCAATCCCGGTATGACCAATCGATAAAAACCGATATCGAAAAACCGTTCGATAAATCGATATCAATCGATAATTTTTAATTAATCGATATCGATTTTATCGATCAATCGATAGAAATCGATACTCACAGTCTTCCGCGTATTTAACGATATCGATTTTATCGTTCATTACCTCTCTTCTGCTTTAGTTGCGGAGTTCATCATTTACTTCGTTTTACTTATTTATAGAATGATTTTAGCTCTGATTTGTAGTATGATTTTTGCGGCGGCGAGGGTTTTGCTGACAAAACATTTACTGGAGACAATGTCTAGCATGGCATTACAACTACGCAGCTTCGTACTTCGTAGTACATGTATTTGTAGGATGTCATTACGACATTTAGCTTGAACAGTTTCTGAGTAAATACAAAAAGCGGTTATGTTATGTTGCGTTTCCCCGTTGAATCATGCCAGGGAATCGTGTTAATATTATTTGATTATCAGTATTCATTCAATTATCGATTTGTTAAATAAATCTTTAAATTCGTCCTACTTGATTCATTGAATCGTAAGAGTGTTTTTATGGAAGATTTGATACATTTTAGAAATTCGATAAAATCGATAACATTAATTTAAAAATCGATAATTATCGATTACTCACAACGTGTCCTTTTATCGATTTTAATCGATTTCCGATACAATTTACTAATTTTTATCGATTGTTATCGAATGTTATCGATTATCGGTTTTATCGATTGCACATGCCGGGATTCAATGCGCTAAAGAAGGTAGTCAGCCATGGAATGCGCTGATGCTGATTAATATGACCGTATTTACTGTAATGCCCTTACGGTGATAAATAAGATCGTGTTTACTTCGCCAGAAGCAATGGTGGAGTTTTCTGGGAAAAAAATATAACCTCGGCACTCGTCAAAACCTTTGCATTCTCCTTCGAGCTACAGGAAAACAAAAATCTCCGATTACCAATCACGCAACCACGCTATGCAAAGAATGTGAAATAAAATCTCTTTCAATCCAGGCACTGAGCTTACTTTGAATCATGCAATCTCTATTGTTTCCAATGGATAATGTTTACTCGCAAAACGCTGTTGCTAAATACAGAAAACAGTTCAATTTTAAAAGCGCGGTGTTGTTTTCAACTTCTTGTTTTTTGTGTCACATCCGGCTCGGAAAGAATATACGTACCCAGTCCTCACCTTGAAATTCTACGGTTGAGAGACTGGGAACTAGTGTAAGCAAATTTAATGGCGGCCTAAATGTCAGTCGAAGATCTCGTCGCTGGATTATAAAGGTAAGAGAGTCTATAAGAATTTCTTTTCCATGTCTATCTAAGTTAAAGAACACGGTCTTCACTTCTTTTCATACCATGGAATATAGAAATGAAGAGTCTGTGTTTTATAATGTAGATCTTTACCATAAACTGCCTCTCTTAGCCCTGAGCTTATACAACCTCGTAAGGGTTTTTAGATGGGCTTATAAGCGGAGGGGTTTATACCCGAGTGGGCTTATTTCAAAACAAACTATAGTTGTGTTGTTTGAAATAGGTTTCAGCTACTGGTTTCAGAATACCTGGCCACTTCATTTAGATGTGTCGGTGTGCTTTGAAGAACGAGGTATATAACAATAGTTGCTATTCTTATTCAATGAAATGCAAATAAGTGGGCCTGGTATTCTGCAATCTAGCCACTGGTTTTTACCTAAGCTTTTAATGAAACGTGATAATAAAGCGAAATCAAGGCAAGGAAAGCTTAAAGGGAACTTATGTCCGGGGGAGGGGGAGAGTTATAAGTGGATTAATTTTTTGGTTTACAAGTAGATGGGCCTTTAACCTGGGGGGGGGAGGGGGGTGTAAGTGGGGATTTGGGGTATACCATAGATGGTTCTTCGTGCTTGACATAGACCCTACAGTGTAGGCCTCTTTATTTTCTATCATTGTTTTCCCATGATTCAAGGGATTAAAACTAGCAGTGATCATGAATTACAAAAGTATGATGGTCTTATAAGGAATGAGTATTGAATTGTTGTAGTTACTATTGATTTTATTTTATTTATGATAAAATGTCAACTGCTCAGTGTAAAATACAGACTGTGTACAGACTATTGACTGCAGAGTACAGACTGGGGGTAACACGTAACAATTATTCACCGAAGGCAAAGTGTATATTCCCTGAGAGTAAGTTGAGGGGAATATTCAGCAATATTCACAAGTCTGAGGTAAATAATTGTTTCAGTTTAATTGCTCAGGTAAGCAAAAGACCAACGGTTAATTTACATATGTAAAGTCTGGCTAACAAGTACAAGGATTCAATAAAAGCATTTTCTACACTGGAATTTACACATGCAAAGCAACTCAGGATATAAACTGCAATTGTAACCTTACAATTATAAAGTAACAGCGATAAAGAACTCAAAATCACTAACTTTGATAAAGAATTAAACAAAAGTGACAACTGCAACAACAAGCTTGAGTACGATGGTCTTAAGGAATGTCTTTTAAATACATTTATAAAATGTGTTTAATTGTAGTAGTTACTATTGAGTTTATTTCATTTATTATAAAATGTCAACTGGTCGGTGTAACATGCAGACTGCGGACTACAGACAGACTATGGACTGCAGACTAGGAACCAGGGGTAAAATGCAGTGTTATTTCCATTATCGAGTGCTAACCATAACCAGGCGAAACAAGCCGTTATTCAAGCTAATGAGAGTGAAAGTCTCGCACTCTGGGTAGCCTGAATTGCAACACCATTACTCTGAATATTATGTAGGTTAGCCTGAATAACACTTTGGTTTGTCTGTTTACAGTTAATGTTCAATAATGGAAATGGAATAATGGAAATAGTAATGTGAAGCAGTTTAAAAGTCTAGAATTGGCAGTCTTATTTCACCCTCAGCAGTCTGGAGTGTCCACGGTCTGCATGTTACATTGACTGAGATGAAAATGTAAAAGTGCTCCCACTAGTTTAAACAGTGTGCTCTTTGAGAATACAATGCACACAGCTTATGTCATCATCAGCCATTTCTGTGTATGTGCAGTTAAGGTGATTGCAAAGCTCAATTTTTTCCCAAGTCAAAAAACGAATTTTCACAACTAAAACAACATAGCTCTGCCACAGAATTAACAATTAGACCCCAAGTGGTGTGTATTTTTCTTGAAGGAACTCTGATGCTTTTTGAGAAAGAGTTGGCAAACCAAAACACTAAGTTTATAATCCATGACGTCATAACTGAGCACATGACCTAAGAGACCTAAGAGTAAGACCTGTTTGAAATCAATTTCTGAGAAAAAATTTCAGCTTTATTATAAAGCAAAATACAAAAAGGCCTTGATCGTGCCTATTTTTTTGTAAAGCCCTTAAGGTATTGAAGAGAATACTAGAGAAGCTGGGAGAAATGCAGCTCTGTTGATTGTGTTTTACGTGACATTTCTGTCCTGCACTTGTCACTTTGTTGCCTGCTTTATAACAGACAAAATGATGGTCAAGCTTTTTTTATCTGGAAACTAGCATATTTAACTAGTATCACCACTCAGTCAGTGTTTTAACAATAGTTTTAATCAAAAAAACACTTGTCGCTGATTTTAAAAGTGTGTTCTTACAAAAACAACAGTGAATGGTTAAGGTTTATCTACAGAGTACAGTGCCGCTAAAGGTAATTATATTCGGAAAGAGGTTTAGTTGGAAATCTTCAGACTTTTTTTTTCAAGAACTGGAGCAATGTTATGGAATCAAATTTCTCCAAATTGGAGAGATATATCTAAACCAACCTTTAAGAAAAAAATTCGCCAATTTCTATTTCAGGCTCTTTCAGATAGGGATGACTATGTTGAAGTCGACACCCTAATTCAAATTCTTAAATTGTACTGCCTAATATATTCATATATACTAATCGTCTAGTGGCTAGTTCGTGCTCTACTTAAAAGTGCTCTTCTTAAAAGGGTTTACTTATGCAGACCACTTGTTTTTAAATTTGGCGAAAAAATAAGCAAGAAAGCGGCGTTTTACCTTAGCTTGAAATTACTCATGCCCCTTCCCCCACATGAGAGCCCTGAGGCATACTAAGAAGGATTTTTACGGCCATGAAGGCTTACAATCAAAAAATGGCTAGGAACGCTCTGAAAACATGTAAATCGAATGAATTAAGTCGGGTATGCAATGGGCTACCTGTTAAATAACAACCTAATGTGATATTTTCTTTTTCTCTTTCATCCATATTGACAGGACAGTTGAAAAGATGCCGTATTCATGCAAGCATTGTAAAAAGTGCTTTAGCCAGTCATCAAATTGCAAGATACATCAACGAACTCACACAGGAGAGAAGCCGTATACATGCAAGTATTGTAATAAGGGCTTTAGCCAGTTATCAGGTTGCAAGATACATGAACGAACTCACACAGGAGAGAAGCCGTATGCATGCAAGCATTGTAATAAGTGCTTTAGCCAGTTATCAGGTTGCAAGATACATGAACGAACTCACACAGGAGAGAAGCCGTATACATGCAAGCATTGTAATAAGTGCTTTAGCCAGTTATCACATTGCAAGATACATGAACGAACTCACACAGGAGAGAAGCCGTATACATGCAAGCATTGTAAAAAGGGCTTTAGCCGGTCATCACATTGCAAGATACATGAACGCACTCACACAGGAGAGAAGCCGTATACATGCAAGTATTGTAATAGGGGCTTTACCCGCTTATCAAATTGCAAGATACATGAACGAACTCACACGGGAGAGAAGCCGTATACATGCAAGTATTGTAATAAGTGCTTTAGCCAGTTATCACATTGCAAGATACATGAACGAACTCACACGGGAGAGAAGCCGTATACATGCAAGTATTGTAATAAGTGCTTTAGCAATTTATCACATTGCAAGATACATGAACGAACTCACACAGGAGAGAAGCCGTATACATGCAAGCATTGTAATAAGGGCTTTAGCCGGTCATCACATTGCAAGATACATGAACGAACTCACACGGGAGAGAAGCCGTATACATGCAAACATTGTAATAACTGCTTTAGGCAATTATCAAATTGCAGGCGTCATGAACAAAAACACGCAAAAGACAGTTCGTTAAAACGCAAGCAGGATGGTCAGAACCTAAAACTTAGAATACATCTGCAGGAGCCAACAATAACTCGTGCTAGCAAAGTGTCTGGTATGTTGATGTCGTCGACTGAAGAAAATTTGAGCCAAGTTGAAAGCCTGACTTGTTGGATTTGTCAGAAAGAATTTAGTAGGGAGCCATGTCTCATCCAACATTACGATGATCATATGAGATATAGCCAGACGACGCGTATGTAAAGCTTGCCCTTTCCTTTTTGTTCGTTCTTGTTAAAGTTCTTGCTTCAGGAATGTTGTTGTTTGAAGTAGTGAAATTCAGTTGTTAACGAACTTTGCAATTTTTCTGTAGTTTGAAGCAAACGTAATTTCCAGAGAAGAGTTTTCGTATGTTTCCCTTTTCTGGTTGAGAACAATCGAATTTAAGTTCAAAGGATCCATCTGTTACTCTGCTTGAACAGAATTTTTTTTTTAAGTTATAATAAACTTAATGCACAAAGGTAGATTGAGCTGTTTTCGTTTTAATGTCGAAAAGTAATTAGTTTGCATCAAGTACCCTACACGATTGGCTTGAAAAACTCGCGCCACTTTAGGCCAATCGGAATGTAAAACCATAACCAATCGTGACCACGCGCAGACGTTTTCCCGCGCCTCGCGTCAGCTACATTTTAGGTGATTCCTCAGTATTTCATTGCGCACCATTTTCGCGCCATCAGCGCGCGCACATGAGTGCGTGTAAGTACTCAACCTAAGAGATTTCCCTCATGCTAAGCTCAACAGCGAAATAAATGCTTGTTTTCTCTTAAACGGGCATGGCGACCGTTATTTTTTATTGCATAATTTTGGTGTACAAATTATCCTTAAAAACTTAAGACAAATTGTTCGTGAGGAAAAAAAGGTATAGCTAGAAGACTGCACAAAACCGTCACCCTAGGATGCGAATTATGACCTCGAAAACAACGATTCGCGGGACGTTCTGACCCAATTTTGTATGCGCCCAGGAAATTCTACCTATAAGATAGTGCTCTAATAACCTTTAAAGTGCAAGTAACCCCCAAATGTTTTTTCGTTTATATAAATCTCCTTATTTTTGGGTGAACACTGCAAAAAATTGTGGTGGTAGTTATTTTGGTTAATCTTCTACGAATTTTTATAGTCCGTAATCTTAGCCATGGCCGAGCAGTAGCGAAGAATGGGGCGAGTTGGCCTGTGACGTCATCGAAGGACTAGCAATGTGAATGTATGTGAACATGCGACAGTGTGATTCGAAATCGTTGCAGAATGCAAGGAAGATGTGTTTTTTGAGGGATTCGCAGTACAGCATGCTTAGGAGAGAGCAATCATCTTCATTCAATACCTATATCCCAATGATACCCGTCCACAAGCGAGAAAAAGCCGAAAGCAGGATGCAGACTTATGTGAAGTCGGAGATCGAACCGTTCTTCGATCTCGGGCTCGCCGCTACGGTAAAAACGTAGGATTTTCATGGCCTGTAGATTCTTCCCTAGCTTTTAGTGCGCCACACGATGTTGTCAAGGTCGATATGACACAAATGGTTGAGATAAGCTGGGAGCCATCCGACTATTCAAATCAAACGAGCCCCAGCTGTCCCAGACCAAAATAATTGAATCCACTGTATGTGGGATAATTATATATTTTTTATAGGGAAAATTATACCCATCGAGCTTTCTTTGTCTTCGAAATAGAGAGCTTTCTAAACGAATAATCGATGGCACGTACGTCCTACAACGAAGACGATTGAGATTAGTGACGCTACGAACAGCAGAACTAGCTATTTATTTGTAGCCAGTAATCATAAAAATTACAATTTCCTCGATTGTGCTTGGTTTAAAAAAACCCTATTTTCCACTAATTCACTTGCCAAGTTGTTATCGGACATTTTGTTATTGGACAGTAAGTTGTTATCGAACAGATCAATAAACCAATCACAATGAAAGTTGTGAAATCAACCAATCGCATTCAAAGTTGTAATTTAAATTCACCAATCTTAATTTCAGAGTGTCATGAAACAATTTACTTCTCTTTTGTCAGTATTTTAATGCAAATTTTCCTTTTCTTCCATAACTTGGCTATTCT
The DNA here is from genome assembly GCA_964020085.1 of Micromussa lordhowensis. Lineage (NCBI taxonomy): Eukaryota > Metazoa > Cnidaria > Anthozoa > Scleractinia > Lobophylliidae > Micromussa > Micromussa lordhowensis. The sequence continues at coordinate 19,182,556 of OZ026608.1, forward strand.
TCTTTTCTCCGAAATTATAATTTTGGTGATTTATTGGTAATAACACTTCGTGTCGTCCAATAGCGTCGCGCACAGTTCCTAAAAATAGACTAGTAATAGTTCTCACTGCATCTGGCCCCGTCTTGGATATCACGTTTATTATGTAATGAATTGTGCAACTTTTATTACAAAATACGTTTAGTTTTATGCTTCCAGGCTATTGAATTAAAATAAAGGATGCCGCAGAAAATTTCATGTGCAATAAGAAAACATGCATTTTATATTTATTATGAAAATGTATTCAGTTCATGTATCGTAGCAATGCACTTTTTGGGATCGCTTGCAGGCTGCTAAGAAATCAATATCGGAAAGGTTGATTTTAAATGGAAAGTACATACATGGAACTATTCATTACTTTTTCTTATAACATAGCTAGGACAGCCGCGCAATTAAATTAAGTATACGTAAGCTTGCTCAAAATCCCGATAGTGCACGCTTATAGCGTGAGCAAATCGTTTCCCCAGAAAGTCTTTTTTCCCGCGAGCGGCCATTATTGTCTGATATTGTTGTCCGTTTTTTCGCGCTGGATTTGATGCACAATTCCACCGGCTGTGTTATATTCTTTTAGCTGTGCACTACCGACTTATGGAGAACTTGAGCACTCAAAAAGCTAGAGTTGCCCTCGGCTATCGCCTCGGGCAACTCTTAAGCTTCTTTCGTGCTCTCCAAATTGCCCGCCGTCTCCATACCTCGATAGTGCACACTGAAGCATGAACCAATTGTAAAGAACCCTCGCGTACGTGATACCTCTCCTCATCCTCGTGGCTGCAAGAATTACCCAGAGTTGCCTTGCGTGCTTACTGAAATATAAAGGACCGCCGTGCGCGCAAAGTTTCTTCAAATCGGGCTCTATTCGAACACTACCGATACTACACCAATATTTCACATTCTTTATACGCGGGGGGGGGGGGGGGGGGGAGGGGCGGGGTCCTCAGTATTAATGCCTCGGGTTTTGGGCTCTGGGCCAAAACCCTGCGGGGGCAATATTACATCACCAGAGACCCCCCGCATGACTCAGACAATAATTACAGTCCGATCGGAAGGTTTTGTATGAGCGCGTTGTCTTGTAGACCAGAAAATCGGGCAAAAAAGAGAAAGATTGGTGGTGTAGGGTTTTGGTTAGCTAAGATCATGTTATAAAGCAAACACTGCTGCCTTGGGTAATGGAAAACGGAATAGATTCGACTTTACCGACGGAGATTGCAGCGCTGAAAGGAAGCTGAAGGAGACCCGGGAGGAGAACGAGCTTGTTTTTGAACAAAACACAACACTCAGGTTATTAGCGTACGTATAAAAGACCTTTAGACCGAAGGAACAGTGCATTCATTTAACTGATACAACAATACTGAACCTTTTGTCAAGATCTTGTTGAAGGATTTTTAATTGCTAGCACGAAAAATGCAAATTTGTGTAAATCTTCGTACGGTTATCCGAACAACACGTTTTCTCTCAGAGTTCCAGAGAAAACCCAACCTTTTTGTGGGACATAAGGGGTTCTTGCAGAGCAGTTATATTGCCACTTGATGGGGTTACCGGTTTTTCTCCCTCCGCAAAAACCAACATTTCTAAACTCCAGTAGGTCCAGGATAGAGAACCCACATGAAAACCAGCTAAAGCTGATGTGCCTTTCTCTCTAAATATTGTAATTTGTTTATTTATTTTTTTCCTTGCTTTCCTTGGGAACGAAACATGTTTCAGAAGCAAATGAGACTAAACCTAAGTCTAAACCGCCACTATACCGGGGATTTTAGCTGATTGGGTCCTGCTGCAACGCAGGCGAATTTCTCGGAAAATGTACATACCCAATCCCCAACCTTGAAATTCTACGGTTGAGAGACTGGGGTCTAGTGTAATCACCGTAATGGCGGCCTACATGTGAGTTGAAGATCTCGTCGCTGGATTATAAAGGTAAGAGAGTCTATAAGAATTCCTTTTCCATGTCTATCTAAGTTAAAGAACACGGCGTCACTTCTTTTTCATCTCATGGAATATAGAAATGAAGAGTCTGTGTTTTTTATGTAGAAATTTATCATAAACTGCCTCTCTTCGCCGTTGGCTTACACAACTTCGTATTAAAGGTTTTTAGATGGGCTTATAAGCGGAGTGGGAAGGGGGGGGGGGGCTGATACCCGAGGGGGCTTATAAACCAGAATAAATAGAATCATTTTGACACAAGCTATAGCTATGTGGCTTGAAATAGGTTTCAGCTACTGGTTTTTAACTAAGTTTTTAATAAAACATAATAATGAAACAAAATCAAGACAAGGAAAGCTTGAGGGGAACTTATGTGCGGGGGGGGGGGGGGGGTGTTATAACTAGGTGGATTTTTTGGTTTACAAGTAGATGGAAATTCAAGGGGGGAGAGTTATAAGTGGAGGGGCTTATAAGTGGCAGTTTATGATATACCATAGGTGGTTGTTCATGCTTTGAGGTGGGCCCTAGAGTGTAAGTCTCTTTATTTTCTGTCATTGTTTTTTCATGATTCAGGGGACTCAAAACTAGCAGTGAGCAAGAATTACAAAATTACGATGGTCTTAAGGAATGACTATTAAATACTTTGATTAAATGTGTTCAATTGTTGTAGTTACTATTGATTTTATTTTATTTATAATAAAATGTCAACTGGTCAGCGTAAAATGCAGACTGTAGACTGCAGAGTACAGACTGGGTGTAACATTTAACATTATTATTCAGCATAGCCAAAGTAAATATTTGCTGAGAGAAAGTTGAGGGTAATATTTACCAATATTCACAAGCTTGAGGTTAATAAGTGTTTTAGTATAATTACTCAGGTAAACAAAGGACCAACCGTTAATTTACACTGTAAAGTCTGGCTTATAGTACAAGAATTCAATAAAAATATTTTCTACACTGGAATTTATACATGCATTGCAACTCACGATATCAGTGTAAACTGCAAATTGTAGCCTCACAATTGTAAACTAACAGTGATAAAGAACTACAAATCACTAACTTTGATAAAGAATTACAAAAGTGACAACCGCAACAACAATCTTTAGTATGATGGTCTTAAGGAATGTCTTTTAAATACATTCATAAAATGTGTTGAATTGTGACAGTTACTATTGATTATATTTCATTTATTGAGTTATTTTTTTGTAAAAAAAATATCTCTTAGTCGGCGCATCGAGTATGTTGTGGACAGGTCAATGGATCAGTGACTCAGTGAGTGAGAGATGTATGTATGTCACACCAATCAGATCGGATCTACTATAAACAGCCAATCAAATTTCTTGTTTTAAAAGTAAATGGTACATGAGAAGATTTGATCCCGATACAGTTCAGAACTGCCATATTTATTCTTCTATAAAAGAGGAGGAAGTATTCAAATATACTCGTTGCTTCTAGTTCTTATGAAATGTTTTAGAGGAAACGAGACTATTTTGATTTGAAAGAGTTCGAACGTTTACAATAGGTACAGGTAACGATTGTCTTGTTGTTGTTGCATGGAAATATAACAAGATATTTTATTTTTTAGTTACAAGTCGTAATTTGACACTTGGTTTTCAGAAGGGAGTAAATTCAATTAGAGCTGGCAAATCATCACTACTTGTTCCCACGAGATGCTTGCTATTCTTAGTTACAAATGGTAATTTGACACTTTTGTTTTTCATATGGGAATGAATTAAATTAGACTGTCAACCTGTCAGATGTGTTTTTTTCTCTTTCTTTTTTCGGTAAACTAGTGTTGTGTAAAAAGGGTAAACTTAGGACTCTTATAAAATACGAAAAGTTCTCTTAACTTGAGTATTTTTTACACAAATTCCTCTTGGGGGTTGAAAGGGCTATGAGATCGGCGAGTGAGAGGGAGTTATGCATGTGGCGTTCACTGTAAACACTCCCTTAAATGCTCCTATCTTCATAACCTTTTAATTGAAAAAAATAACTCTTACACGCCTTGCGTGCCTATGTTAACAAAATGTCAACTGGTTGGTGTAACATGCAGACTGCAGACTACAGACAGACTATGGACTGCAGACTAGGAATGTACAAAAGACATTATCGAAATAGTTTTCCAAGAGCATGTAGGTTGCGAAACTGTTATTGTGTTCTAGGATCGTGCGAATGTCGCTCAGCTTATAAATATTAGCATAATTATTCAGTTTGTGAGTGTTATCGAGTGAAACAGCAAGTGAAGAAAAAACGTTTCTAACAGTTTGAAGTTGTGTTATTTTTTTGGGGTTGCCGTTTCGTCACACCAAGGAACCAGGGGTAAAATGCAGTGTTATTTCCATTATCGAGAGCTAACCATAAACAGGCGAAACAAGCCGTTATTCAAGCTGATGAGAGTGAAAGTCTCCACTCTGGGTAGCCTGAATTGCAACACTGTTACTCTGAACATTATGCAGGTTAGCCTGAATAACACTTTGGTTGGTCTGTTTACAGTTGATGTTCAATAATGGAAATGGAATAATGGAAATGGTAATGTAAATCAGTTTCAAAGTCTAGAATTGGCAGTCTCATTTCACCCTCAGCAGTCTGGAGTGTCCCCGGTCTGCATGTTACATTGACTGAGATGAAAATGTAAAAGTGCTCCCACTACCCCTTTAAACAGAGTTCTTTTTGAGAGTACAATGCACACAGCTTATGTCACCATCAGCCATTTCTGTGTATGTGCAGTTAAGGTGATTACAAAGCTGACTTTTTTCCCAAGTCAAAAGACGGATTTTCACAACTAAAACAACATAGCTCTGCCACAGAATTAACAATCAGACCCCAATTCAAGTCGTGTGTATTTTTCTTGAAGGAACTCTGATGCTTTTTGAGAAAGAGTTGGCAAACCAAAACACCAAGTTTATAAACCATGACATCATAACTGAGCACATGACCTAAGAGACGTAAGAGTAAGACCTGTTTCAAACCAATTTCTGAGAAAAAATTTCAGCTTTATTATAAAGCAAAATACAAAAAGGCCTTGATCGTGCCTATTTTTTTGTAAAGCCCTCAAGGTATTGAAGAGAACACCGAGAAGCTGGGAGAAATGCAACTCTGTTGATTGTGTTTTATGTGACATTTCTGTCCTGCACTTGTCACTTTGTTGCCTGCTTTATAACAGACAAAATGATGGTCAAGCCTTTTTTATTTGGAAACTAGCATATTTAACTAGTACCACCACTCAGTCAGTGTTTAAACAATAGTTTTAAGCAAAAAAAACACTTGTCGCTGATTTTAAAAGTGTGTTCTGGCAAAAACAACAGTGAATGGTTAAGGGTTATCTACAGAATACAGTGTAATGAGAGCTATTCAAATAACTGGTCAAATTGTAGAACTAATGTGCAGTGAGAATGCTGTAGTTATAATGTATTGTTTTTGTTAAAAATTTGACATCAGTGATGTAACTTTATAGCAAATTACATGTAGCCATGATTAGCTCCCTTTTGACCAGAAAATCTCGGTAGACAGAAAGTCTTAAGTTACACCTGCTTGATCCAATAAAAAAATCTGAGAATTCTTTGTCTATTCAGTTTTCACAGTTAATCAGTGATATGTAGGGAAATGTACAAGTGAAACATAAACTTAAATTACCTACAGTACAATTCCACAAGATGATATATTTGCACCTCTTTGAGGGAAGTAACAGAGAATAAATTGTTCTGTTGTAACATTTGGGAATGTAAGATTATGCAAAAGAAGTTTAGACAAGTTCAATAAAGTTAATGATTAAACCTTTTGTTCCAAAAACTGATTTCCCTATCCTATTCAACTTTATACCTTATCAGGACACAATGAGTACTGATCAATTCAAGATCAGTTTAAATTGAAATTTGTTAACTACAAAATGACATAATTGTGACCATACAAAAGGAAGGTAAAACGTTAAATCTGCCTTCCAGTCTAGTGGCTGGGCAGGCACACATCTTTCATTTCAGTTGCTTGAGGCAACAAGGAGTATTTGTACTCCCCCATAGATGAGCTTTTAGTCCATCACAATGTTGACCCTATCATTTATCACATGATTCTGTATATTTTTATTAATTACCAGCTCCAAAGTTCGGATTTGCAGAGCAAGTTCACAGCCACATAAAAAATAAAACAGATTCCTTTCTGTGATAAGTTACACGTTCATGCAATTTAAAGGTTTTGGATAAGTTTGCAACCAGTGTCTGTGTGTGGCTAGTTAGTGCTCTACTTAAAAGTGCTCTTCTTAAAAGGGTTCACTCATTCAGGCCACTTGTTTTGAAATTTGGCGAAAAAATAGGCAAGAAAGCGGCGTTTTACCTTAGCTTGAAATTACTCATGCCCCTTCCCCCACATGAGAACCCTGAGGCATACTAACAGGGACTTTTACGGCCATGAAGGCTTACAATCAGAAAATGGCTAGGAACGCTCTGAAAACATGTAAATTGAATGAATTTAGTCGAGTATGCAATGGACTACCTGTTAAATAACAACCTAATGTGATATTTTCTTTTTCCCTTTCATCCATATTGACAGGACAGTTGAAAAGATGCCATATTCATGCAAGCATTGCAACAAGTGCTTTAGCCGATCATCAGTATGCAAGGAACATGAGCGAACTCACACAGGAGTTAAGATGTTTACATGCAAGTATTGTAAAAAGTGCTTTAACCAGTCATCAGATTGCAAGAAACATGAACGAACTCACACAGGAGAGAAGCCGTATACATGCAAGCATTGTAATAAGGGCTTTAGCCAGTCATCACATTGCAAGAGACACGAACGAACTCACACAGGAGTGAAGCCGTTTACATGCAAGTTTTGTAAAAAGGCCTTTACCGGCTCATCAAATTGCAAGATACATGAACGTATTCACACATGAGAGAAGCCGTATACATGCAAGTATTGTAAAAAGTGCTTTAGCCTCTCATCATATTGCAAGATACATGAACGAACTCACACAGGAGAGAAGCCGTATACATGCAAGCATTGTAATAAGGGCTTTAGCCAGTTATCAGATTGCAAGATACATGAACGAACTCACACAGGAGTGAAGCCGTTTACATGCAAGTTTTGTAAAAAGGCCTTTACCGGCTCATCAAATTGCAAGATACATGAACGAATTCACACAGGAGAGAAGCCGTATACATGCAAGTATTGTAATAAGGGCTTTAGCCAGTTATCAGATTGCAAGATACATGAACGAACTCACACAGGAGTGAAGCCGTTTACATGCAAGTTTTGTAAAAAGGCCTTTACCGGCTCATCAAATTGCAAGATACATGAACGAATTCACACAGGAGAGAAGCCGTATACATGCAAGTATTGTAATAAGTGCTTTAGGCAATTATCAAATTGCAGGCGTCATGAACAAAAACACGCAAAAGACAGTTCGTTAAAACGCAAGCAGCATGGTCAGAACCTAAAACTTAGAATACATCTTCAGGAGCCAACAACAACTCTTGCTAGCAAAGTGTCTGGTATGTTGATGTCGTCGACTGAAGAAGATTTAAGCCAAGTTGAAAGCCTGACCTGTTGGATTTGTCAGAAAGAATTTAGTAGGGAGGCATGTCTTATCCAACATTACGATGATCATATGAGATATAGCCAGACGACGCGTATGTAAACCTTGCCCTTTCTTTGTTTTTTTTCGTTCTTGTTTATAATAATGTTGGTTACGTTAACCACGACGTAATTCTTTCTGTTAAAGTTGGTGCTTCAGGAATGTTGTTATTCCTTGAAGTAGTCAAATTTAGTTGTTCACGAACTTTGCAACACGCCGGGTCAGCTGTCACCAAAAAGGGATCACTTTCAAACTAAATTTTTAATTTTCAACCGTTTGAGCTGAGACTTTGCACAATAATAGAACTTTGTATTCCCAACAACCGTATGTTTTTGGCGCGAAAATGACGTCATAGGATTGACAGCAAAAAGTAGTTTTCGACTTATGGCAGAAAATACTAGAAATTTTAAAAGAACTTACAGAGATGAACTCAAATGTGAAAAAAATATTTGTAAAGCTTAATTGGTTGAAAAGTTATTGAGCTGTGAATTTCGTATTTTCCGCCATTTTGTTACTATTTTTAGAAATTTGGTGATCTTTAGAATGTTATATCTTCTTAACCAAGTAAGGTTTTCAAAAATTTTTTTCACATTTAAGTTCTCCTCGGAGTACTCTTTCAAAATTGCCAACTTGTTATGGCATTACTTAAAAGTTATATTTTACTGACAGTCTTATGACGTCATTTTCGCGCCAAAAACCGTTAAAATCAAAAATTCAAAAACATACGATTGTTGGGTATACAAAGTTCTATTATCATGCAAAGTCTCAGCTCAAACGGTTGAAAATTGAAAAACTAGTTTGAAAGTGATCCCTTTTTGATGACAGCTGACCCGGCGTGAAATTTTTCTGTAGTTTGAGGCTCGTAATTTCCAGAGAAGAGTTTTCGTATGTTTCCCTTTTCTGGTTGAAAACAATCGAATTTAAGTTCAAACGATCCATCTGTTACTCTGCTTGTACAAAATGTTTTTTTTAAGTTATAATAAACTTAATGCACAAAGGTAGATTGAGCGGTTTTCGTTTTAATGTTTTAATGAAAAGTAATTGGTTTTGCATGAAGCACCCTACACGATTGGCGCCAAACCAATCGTGGCCACTCGCAGGTCTTTTCCCGCGCCTCGCGTCAGCTACATTTAAGGTGATTCCTCAGTATTTCATTGCGCATCCCTACTGCAAACCATTTTTGCACCATCAGCGCGCGCACATGAGTGCGTGCAAGTACTCAACCTAAGAGATTTCCCTCAAGCTAAGCTCAACCGCGAAATAAATGCTCGTTTTCTCTTAAACGAGGACGGTGACCTATAATTTTTTCTTGCATAATTTTGGTGTACAAATTATCCTTAAAAACTTAACACAAAAATTGTTCGTGAGGAAAAAAAGATATAGCTAAAAGACTGCACAAAATCGTCGCTCGAGGATGATCGAAAACAACGATTCGAAGAACGTTTTGAGCCAATGTCTTTAAGAATAGTGTGATAAATTTCATAAATTATACATCACAGTGTTCTATGCGCCCAGGAATTTCTACCTATAAAGTATTGATCTAATAACCTTTAAAGTGCAACTAACTCCCAAAGTTTTGTTCGCTTATATAAATCTCCTTATTTTTCGGATCAACACTGGGAAAAAATTGTCGTTGTTGTTATTTTGGTTAATCTTAATCTTAGCCCTTTCCGCGGCTATGGCCGAGTTGTAGCGAAGAATGGGGCGAGTTAGCCTGTGACGTCATCGAAGGACCAACAATGTTTTGCTTCTAAGGAAAATGTATGAGGACATGCGACAGTGTGATTCAAAATCGTTGCAGAATGCAAAGAAGATGTGTTTTTTGAGGGATTCGAAGTACAGCATTCTTGTGGGAGAGCAATCATCGTCATTCAATACCTATACACCTTATTCACTAATGGCCGCCAACCTGAGACGAACGCGCGGCCAAACATGGAATCGAGGCGTTTTGGGATAAAAATTTGTTTTCGTGCAAACTTTGGCCAATTAACTGGCCAGCTTACGTTGATATCGGTCATCTAAAAGCGATTTCTTTAATGCGACAGTTTCCTGACTGCTATTTTCATTGGGGATGAGTTCGAGTTCAAATATTAATTGCTGTGTTCCTCTTTGCAACCAGAGAGGAACCGTGGACGCCAATGGAAAGAGAGTCGGCTTCTTCAATTTTTCGAAAGATCCAAACCTTCGAGCTCAATGGTTGCAGAAGATTCGAAGAGACCTTAGAACGAAATTCAAACTGACGGAAATTACAAAAGTTTGCTCACTGCATTTTCGTGAAAGCGAAATCAAAAATGAAAGAAGATGAGTGTAGACATCACCGCAGTTCCTTCGAACTTTGCATGGCGCACTTCACCGCGAAAGAGACCGCCGCCGTCTGCAAGAGTATTTTCACCGAAGAAGAGCAAGCGAAGACTGGGAGAATCATTCACGGAAGAATCAGTCACGGTAAGAAGCGAGAGGAAAGAGGAAACTGCGCGGTTAGATGAGGAAGTATCAATTTTATAAGAGAAACTAGGAAATACAGAAGCCCAATTGAGAAATGCCCAGGCAGAAAAAGCGTCAACTCGAGGAGAACGGAGAATTAAAGTCACACATGTTTTGTATAGATAATCTGTCTGGAGATGAATCTATTTCGTTTTACACTGGGTTTCCAAACTTGCAGACATTCCAGGCCACGCTGGTATACTTAAACCCAGGGGGAAAACGGATAAAACATCCGCTACTGGCGTTCGACCAACAAAAAGGTCCAGGCACATCATTACGATGGGGACAATTAGAAAAACAAACCTGGGCGAAAGAGAACTCTGAAACCAGAAGATGAATTTTTTTATTCATGTGCCGATTGCGACAAGAGTTTAATGAGGCACATTTGGCAATTTTATTTGGCATCTCCCAGCCAACAGTCAACAGGATTTTTGTTTCCTGGATCAACTTTATGTATCTTCGTTTTGGCACTATAAATATTTGGCCCAACCAAGAGGAAGTTGATAAATCTATGCCTGAAGATTTCAAGTCTAAATATCCCAAGACACGAGTTATCCTTGACTGCACAGAGATAAAATGCCAAATACCAAGCAGCCTGCTCCTGAACAGCAGATTATTCAGTTCATACAAGAATCACACCACTCTGAAAGGACTTATTGGAATAGCCGCCTTTCAGGGGCAATAACTTTTATAAGTGAGTTTTACGCTGACAGCATCTCGGACAGAGAGATTGTTGAAAGGGGTGGCATCCTAGACTTACCGTTTAATGAAGGTGACGACGTAATGGCCGACAAAGGTTTCACAATCGAGGACCTACTCCCTCTTGGAGTCTCTTCGAATATTCCCCTATTTCTTGGGCAATCTCAGCAAATGCCAGTCGAAGATGTGGTTAAAACACAAGTCATTGCTTCCTTACGAATCCACGTAGAGAAAGCTATTATCAAAATAAAAAATTTCCATATTTGGGACAGAATAACACAGTTAACTTCTATTCCTCTAGTCAATCAAATGTGGACTGTCTGTAGTTTCTTATGAACGTTCAGGATCCCATTTTATCTGAATAATAATCTGAGGACTCACGACATAATCACAAACACTGGCTACTCGAAGTTAAAATTTTTCATCGTTTTTTTTTTTAGTCTCTGAACAATCTTGTTGCAGTTACAAAAATATGACTAAATATCAGTTGTATCAGTTGCCCTTTTCTTGTCTACATTAAATAATTATTACTTCCTGTTGATTGTATAGGCTCGTGTTAAACATATAAAGGTTTTGTTAGCATAACAACATCATTAGCAACAACATTATTTTCGTCAACCGACATATACGCCTGTGGTTTGATGCATGGGGGATGTATGCTCTTGAAACCCCAAGAAGAAACCTCCATCAAGCCCAATACATGCATAAGTGTACATAACATTGGGGCTTACAAGGCTTCAAGAATGGCAAAATCAATGAAATGGTCATAATAGTAAAAAAGTAGCTTGCCTTCCAGTTCATGCCCGTACCGGGGATCCCAGGGGATTCTTTCTAACTGACATTCCCTTCTTAGTGTACACCACAAAATCACACCACTTGGTACCCGTAATTCCCATATTTGACCTTGTACCTGTGCATAATAGGGAAGGGAAAGTTTTAGTTTACACTGTCCATCAACGTTTTCACAGCAGAAGTTGCTGTCTGAGAAAGCTTCTAGTGGCGTTACAAGAAACTTCGTCTCAGGACATTTTACTTCGAGTAATCCAAACAGTTCTTTGCAACCTGGATCGATTACTTTCCCGTCAGGCGTCCAGGCCAGGGTTAGTTCTTTTTGGGACACAACAAGGCCAAATTTATAAACGTCAACTGAAATTGATCTATTGTTCATATGCTTCATGTAGGCATGTATTGCTTCTGGCTCGTACTTAATCCCGTGGCTTGTATGCCTTGAAGTGAAAGCTTTGGGATGTATAAGAGTGTTAGCAAAATTTTGATGGTTTCTTTGTCGGTGAGAAATTAAGTAAAAATTTGAAGCTGTAAACCGGAATCGACGTTGGGATCTCCACAGCTCACTACTGGCTTGATCTTTTGTGGCGCCCTCTAAAGCTTTCACAAACCGTATGCGCAAAAGTGATTTTTACGATAACTGCAGAAATTCTCGCGTGCTCATTGGCTAATTTTTATCGTCAATATGCGGACAGACACATGAATTTGAAATTCGTGCGACGCGTCAGCGAGCGAGAGCGGGCAATTCGACCATTTGTTATCGTAAAAAACAAATCGACATCAGTTTTTAATGAGTCTGTCCTGTTATTGACAATGAATTTCGTCATCACATTGTCAAAGTAGTCTGCGGATGATCCACAGCTACTTTGACAATGTGATGACGAAATTTATGATCAATAACAGGACAGACGCATGAAAAACTGACGTCAATTTGTTAAATAACCAATTAAGGTGGCTAAACACAATTTTCGATGCCTGTGTTTCATTTACCTTTTTCTCTAAAACCCTTAATCCTTTGGTCGCTAAAAATGGCAGAAAGCAAGGTAACAACATACACCTCGGTTTAGCTGACGAATGTGCCGTTGTCATGGCAACATGAATAACTATAAACAAGTTTTTAAAATCGATTTTGTTGATTTGCAATTCCTCCAGAGCAGGTTATGTTGCCACTTGATGGGGTTACCGGTTTTCCTTCCTCCACAAAAACTAACATCTCTAAACTCCAATTCGACCAGGATAGAGGACCCACTTCCTCACTAAATATTGTAATATTTGTTTATTTATTTTTTTCCCTGCTTTCCCTGGGATCAGCAAATTAGACTAGCGTGGTTCTCGGTAGACTGCGTCGAGGGGATTTTAGCTGATTTTGTGTCACATCCGGCTCGGAAAGAATGTACATACCCAGTCCTCACCTTGAAATTATACGGTTGAGAGACTGGGATCTAGTATAATCACCGTAATGGCGGCCTAAATGTGAGTCGAAGATCTCGTCGCTGGTTCATAAAGGTAAGAGAGTCTATAAGAATTCCTTTTCCATGTCTATCTAAGTTAAAGAACACGTCGTGACTTCTTTTCATCCCATGGAATATAGAAATGAAGAGTCTGTGTTTTATAATGAAGAAATTTACCATAAACTGCCTCTCTTAGCCCTGAGCTTATACAACCTCGTAAGGGTTTTTAGATGGGCTTATAAGCGGAGGGGTTTATACCCGAGTGGGCTTATTTCAAAACAAACTATAGCTGTGTTGCTTGAAATAGGTTTCAGCTACTGGTTGCAGAATACCCGGCCCAGCCATTTACATGCGTCGGTGTGCTTTGAAGAACGAGGTATATAACAATAGTTGCTATTCTTATCCAATGAAATGCAAATAAGTTGCCCTGGTATTCTGCAATCTAGCCACTGGTTTTTACCGAAGCTTTTAATAAAACATAATCATCAAACGAAATCAAGTCAAGGAAAGCTTAAGGCTAGGGGAACTTATGTCCGGGGGAGGGGAGAGGGTTATAACTGGATGAATTTTTTGGTTTACAAGTAGATGGGCCTTGAACCTGCGTGGAGGGTTATAAGTGGCAATTTGCGGTATACCATAGATGGTTCTTCGTGCTTGACGTAGACCCTACAGTGTAGGCCTCTTTATTTTCTATCATTGTTTTCCCATGATTCAAGGGATTAAAACTAGCAGTGATCATGACTTACAAAAGTATGATGGTCTTAAGGAATGAGTATTGAATTGTCGTAGTTACTACTGATTTTATTTTATTTATGATGTCAACTTGTCAGTGTAAAATGCAGACTGTAGACTGCAGAGTACAGACTGGGGGTAACACGTAACAATTTATTATTCACCGAAGGCAAAGTGTATATCCCCCGAGAGTAAGTTGAGGGGAATATTCACTCACCAATATTCACAAGTCTGAGGTAAATAATTGTTTTAGTATAATTACTCACGTAAGCAAAGGACCAGTGGTTAATTTACATATGTAAAGTCTGGCTGATAAGTACAAGGATTCAATAAAAGCATTTTCTACACTGGAATGCATTGCAACTCAGGATATAAGTGTAAACTGCACTTGTAGCCTTACAATTGTAAACTAACAGTGATAAAGAACTAAAAATCACTAACTTTGATAAAGAATTACAAAAGTGACAACTGCAACAACAAGCTTTAGTATAATGGTCTGAAGGAATGTCTTTTAAATACATTCATAAAATGTGTTGAATTGTGGCAGTTACTATTGATTTTATTTCATTTATAATAAAATGTCAACTGGTCGGTGTAACATGCAGACTGCGGACTACAAACAGACTATGGACTGTAGTCTAGGAACCAGGGGTAAAATGCAGTGTTATTTCCATTATCAAGAGCTAACTATAATCAGGCGAAACAAGCCGTTATTCAAGCTAATGAGAGTGAAAGTCTCGCACTCTGGGTAGCCTGAATTGCAACACCATTACTCTGGATATTATGTAGGTTAGCCTGAATAACACTTTGGTTGGTCTGCATGTTACATTGACTGAGATGAAAATGTAAAAGTGCTCCCACTAGTGTAAACAGAGTGCTTTTTGAGAATACAATGCACACAGCTTATGTCATCATCAGCCATTTTTGTGTATGTTCAGTTAAGGTCATTACAAAGCTCACTTTTTTCCTGTGTCAAAAGATGAAATTTCACAACTAAAACAACATAGCTCTGCCACAGAATTATCAATTAGACCCCAAGTGGTGTGTAGTTTTCTTGAAAGAATTCTTTGAGAAAGAGTTGGCAAACCAAAACACTAAGTTTATAATCCATAATGTCGTAACTGAGCACATGACCTGAGAGACCTAAGAGTAAGACCTCTTTCAAACCCATTTCTGAGAAAAAATTGAAGCTTTATTATCAAGCAAAATACAAAAATGCCTGGATCATGCTTATTTTTTTGCAAAGCCATCAAAGTATTCAAGAGAACACTAGAGAAGCTGGGAGAAATGCAACTCTGTTGATTGTGTTTTATGTGACATTTCTGTCCTGCACTCGTAACTTTGTTACCTGCTATAAAACAGACAAAATGATAGTCAAGCCTTTTTTTTTTGGAAACTAGCATATTTAACTAGTACCACTACTCAGCCAGTGAACTTTAAACACGGAGCGAGCCTATAAAAGGTCAGCGGTTTGCACTTTGTTGGCTTCCTTCGCACCGTTAATGGCGGCTTTCTGAAAGGGTCACTATCGCTATAAATCTTCTGCTAAATCTGTTGTTGTTTGCTTTCAAGAAATGATACATTAAATTATTTGTTTACAACCCCAACGTTTTGCTTACCTTTTCGAGAGTGTCTTAAATGTTTTTCTTAGACAAAAAAACTCAAGAAACAAGCGAAAACTTCCTTCCCGTTCGGAGAAAATTCAAATTTCGCGGGCGTCCAAGATCGATGAACGCATGTCCGATCTCCTTCGTTGAGAAAATGGGCCTGCAATCATAAAGATCATCTTTTTTTATAACTTGAGCATGCTTGTAGGTTCTGTACGAAAGTGAGGCTTGTACTTTGAGTTTTTGTCGGCGGGAAAGTAAAAAACCAAAACAAAAAGACATATGTGTTCTGCGACCATGTTAGGCCGCCATAGTGCAAGTGCACCTCCAAACTGTTCTTTTCAGAACAAAAAAATCCGAAATTCTGAGTACTACAAAGAAAACAAAGAGTCTTTAAAGGCTAAAAAGGTCAGGTACGACTTCAAAATAGAGTTAAACAAAGAAGAAGAAGACCGCCTGGAGTCGCTGAAGATGAAAATTGCATCCATCAAAAAAGAGATGCATTTGGATAACAAATTCGTACCTGCAGCAAACGCTCGTTTTATGGAAATTTTAGTAGACAACTGGCTTGTACATAATGCCAAAACCGAGGCAAATGGTTTAGACACTGCAGGCTTTGTGGACTTTGATAGTTTGCAGTCAATAATTGAAGAGGAGACAAACGCAAGCTTGCCCCCAGAATCGTTCCAGGTCAGCTACATCAAGACTCAGCTGCATAGTGAGAGCCGAGAAAATGACGAAATTTATTTAGTGTGTGGATCTGCCCTCGAACGTTTGTTTAGACATTTTATTGACGAAAATGGTTGTGTTTGCAAATGTGGGAAAAGTGTCGACTTTGCCACCTTCAAAGTTCAGAGGATCACCAAAAATAATCATTGCTGTAAAGCTACAGTAGAATGTAAAGCGGAAGAAGGACACACTCTTGAATGGTTTTCCTCATCCATTTTTGCCGGAAAGTACTATGCAAACCTCAGGTAAGGGCTTTCATTTCTCGGCTATGCAATATTCTTCCTAAAATCCATTTTTCTTTTTACTGTTTTATTCAGTAAGAATGATTTTATCTATTCCACCCTTTATCTACATACTACAGAATGGTTCATGGTTTTACTAGTGCAGGACTACTTCCGTCACAGTATGAGAGTTTATGCAGGGGAGCAAATCTGGGGTTTTTGAATGAACACTACATATCAAGTGGTAAGCACACTGAGTACATTAGAATGACAACAGCAGTTAGGAGTCCCTGTTAGGGGCTGTAGGGATAAGGGTAACTAAACCCCACCAAATAGGGCCTCACTGTTAATAATTATTATAACAATAGTGATGATAATACTAATATAATTGATAATGACAAAAACTTCATTGATTTTAGTAATTTTAAAATTATAACAATGAAAAGTACCCCTCCCTCTTGGCCCATGTCCAATGTCTGATAATGATAATGAAAATAAAAACTTTGCTGTAGCAACATACATGATGCTGAATTATATCAGTCAGTGAAATAGTGTACACCAACCTAACTTTTGTTTCTGCTAGATAATTAGTCTAACAGAAGTTTATTTTAGAATACATCCCCAAGCCCACCACGTCCACTTATTGTTATATTTGTAAAAAAATTTTTTCTGTAGTTTATGATGAAATGAGGTACTGCGAGACAGTGGATATGATGGTTGATTACAGTATTGTCGAGGTTGTAGAGGAAATTAAAGCAGATGCTGCGTATGCAGTAGATGGAGCAGTAAGCAAGTCTATCATACATTAAGATTAATTGCCATTTATTTCTTAAAATATTTGACAACAATTTAAAATGTTGCGCCTTTGAAAACGTAGGGTGTGAGGGTAGATGCTAGGCATGATTCTGTACGTGCAGCGTATCACACTACAGTCACTGCCATCAGCATGACGTAAGCACAAGTTTCCTTTCCTTAGTTTGTTTTGTGTGTTAAAATCATCTGATTTAGTTTGCTTGTACAAAAATTCAAATGTTATACCACTGTTTAGAAATCACAAAGTGGTTGGGGTAGTCAACTGTTCAAAGGAAAACATATCAGCAGCACAATCAAGAGAGAAACCAATGACCCTTGAACTCATCGACAAGCTAACAGGAGAGGAGGGTAAGCATAAGATTTGCATTAATTGGCCAAAAGTAATATATCGTGATTTCCGAGAGAATAATTTATCAAAGGACTCACACCAGATCATTACAGCCTACCTAGATATGACATTGGTTAGGAACTAACACTTCATCTCTGTCTAGAAATGCGGGTGTGGCACATCTTGTTAAAAAACAAAGGTTTATCTTACTATCCCCCCACATCCTTATGTCATGATATTCAGCTCTTGTTATTCACCAGGTCTCAACATCAAGGAGGTTAGCCATGACACTGTAGTTGGGATAAAAAATGAACTATGTAGGCGTGGGATATCCAACTCATTTGACACCTGGCATGGTAAGAGAGCAATTTTCTGAGAGACTTAATAAAATAAGTATAACTTAAGTATAACAAGTGAAATAAGTATAACAATCCCTTGCAGGGGGTAAAAGTGTTAAAAAAGCCATAACCAAGGTGGCCCAGGGAACTTTGTCAACAGAAGGCAAAATCTGGTTCACAGAGTTGTCAGACAAAGGTAAGAAAAACGTTCGAGTCACAAAATGAATAAAAATAAAGAGAACCAAAGATTTTCTAACTATAAATTTTCAGTAAAAAGCATCAAAACACATTGTTATTATGTAATGAAGAACTGTGGAGGAGATGCGGAAAAGCCAAGGAGTCAGCTGAGGAATATTGTGGAACATTATAAGGTAAGATTTAATAATTTAATATTTAATATTTAAGTCCAATATTCAATTGCCGGGTGATTATACTTATGATGCTGATCTTGTCACATTTGCCAATCTCCCTGCATCCCATTCCCTTTGAGAGAGTATTTGGCTTCAACATTTTCTTTTGTAATTATTTTAAAAGAAATAATTTATTATAAAATGTATTTTTCATAATCTCTTTCATCACAGCAACAACAACAACAACAACACTCTTCTTTATTCTTTGTCACCTTTTGACCAAGGGTAATCACAGGGAGTGTAATCAAGAATCCAGATGTAGAACACAGGAGGATTATGTTCCCACAAAGAGGTTAATTAGGAATCCTAATGCTGCGCAGGCCTTGCTGAAAGCCATAATGTCAACTAGTATTTACAAACATGCTGAAGACTTTGCCAAGGTATGTGCATCAAAAGCACACTGCTCATAAAAAACAATAAACATCCTCATTTTTGTGAATTTTCATTTTATTCTTTTTCTGTTTGTTTGTTTGTATGTTATTTCAGTGTCGAGATACCTACTACATAGAGAGTTTCCACAACTGCCTGTTAATTTATGTGCCGAAGAGAATCCATTTCAGTGATAAAGTTTACAACATGCGGGTACATCTTGCATGCCTTGACTGGGTAAGCATACACAACTCAGACTCTATGTACTTGCTGTCAAACAAAGAAATTTATTGATGATCATTGCTAATGTTTCTTTTCCAGAATGAGAATGTTGACAGAGATGTGTATACAACCCAAACATACCAGAGCATCAAGAGGCCAGATCGTGTGGCACCCTTCAGGGTTCTAAAACCCAAAACCTTTTCATTCAAGGAAAATATCTGGGCTACATTTTATACCTTTAATTGGTGAAAAGTGTAGCATTTAGTCTTCAGCTACACCATGCAAATGCTAAATTGCCAAAGGGTTATCCTTCTGTATGTTAATAGAAATTGTGCAGTAGCCACTTTGTGAGATGCAAGACAGTTATTGAGTTTTGTGGCTGATAATGTTTTAAAACAAATTAAAGCAACTTCGAATTCTTTGTTGTCTAAGGGGTTCCACTTACAGACAAAGTTCTTGCAATTCTCTTATAGCAAAATTTGAATTGTATACAGAGTCCTCATTTTGATTGAAATAAAGCAAATGGAGGGTCAATTTCCATAAACATCAGTACAATTTTATTAATATATATTCCTCTCAAGTCTTTGCTTCTGAACCTGTATACAAATGTTACGAAGAAAAAGAAACGGTCTACTCGAAGGTCTCTCATCCATACTTAGCATAGCCCAGTAACAGACTATTAAAAAGCATCTATCTAACAGTTTTCATCAAGTGGGCCATGAGGTCTGAGTACTGTGCGCCCAAAGGGGATATAACATACAATTTAACTAATAACTAATTTCCCACACAGGCACCTACAATTCATTGGTAGTAGGCTTCCACACTGACACTGTGCATACTGCATTTTGGCTGGCACTGAGGTCAAAAGTTATTCCAAAAAAATTAATGATAATATTAATTTTATCAGTATTCTTTGGTCAATAATGTTCACTGGGTTATGCTATAGCAATAGGCTGTTAAAAGTTACAAATTATGAAAATTGGCATACAAAACTGATTCAGCAGTGTTTGAAAGAGAAGTACATGACTAGTTCTCTGACTGCTATAAAAACTTTTCAATTTTTTGTTTTTGTTTATTTTTATTTGTTGTTTTGTGTGTTTTTTTTTTATCAGTTACAAAGTTGGCACATGTCCCTTGTATGGTATGTCAGGAGGATTTGGCCACCTCTTCCGCACATCAGCCACAACGCAGTTGGGAAGGACCTCCCTTACATCATCAATAAAAATACCTAGCTCATGTTTGCGCTCCAGATACAGGGAATTTGCCCATAAGCCAGCCCTTTTTAGCATCCTGTAAAACTCTTTGTAATCCTTGTACCTCTTCACAATATTCTGAGGACGAGGACCACCATGAGCGGAAAGAAAAGCAGCCTTCCCTTCACTTTCCGTTATACAGGGCAGCTGAAGACAGTATTTACAGGAGACTCCTGCTTCTCGTAATGTCCCCAAGCTGTACTGTGGGATTTCCCTGTCTGAGGAAGAATACAATACTTCCAACCAGTAACTTACAACTATGTTTTTTTGGCACAAAACCAAACGAGAAAAGAAGACTACAATATATGTAGAACAGAATTTATTCAGCTTTTCTACATCGCTTATTATTACATTGGGAAATTAATTTTTTAATTTTGGAAGCGCATTCCACATTTTTGAGGTCATAAATAACCGCTTTTTTTCCTTTTGATGTGCATGCGGTACATGAAAGATCAGATGTGAAGCATAGTGTGTGCAGGTATACATTGTAAATGAATTGATCGAGGCAATTAATTGTTGTTGTAAACAGCATAAATTATAGTTCTGAAATAAACTTCAAGCTACCTTTTTTAGTCCTGCAAAATACTACAAGTCTTTCCTCATGATAAAATGCACTTCTACACTCAGTAAGCTTATATACACTTACAGAAAGCGAACTACAAATATTTACACTGCGTTCGAGTTGTGTTGAATATAGTTCAAGCTTTATTCAAGCAAATTTCGCTATAAACCTGCACTGAAACAATGCAAATACACATTCATTGATAATTTTCACGATTGATTGTAGTTTGAAGGTGGGCAACTACAAAGAATTACATTTCTGTCAAGCTCGTCTGAAATTACGCGACATGTAAATCAAGCTACATTTATAAATTTACCATCACCTTCCTCTTCACGGACACTGCTATCTTGTCTTATTTTGGCTATTTTCCTTCGGCTGGGTTTGGTTTCAGAGACAACCTCCCCGCCGCTGAAGGCCACAAAAGAACGCAGAGATTCCATTTCACTCACTGGCATTAGAAGTTCAACCTAAAACACGGCATTTACGTTGAGTAAACAACTCGAAAACAATCGATATGCTTTCACAAGTGAAACAACAAAAATAAGAAGCTAAAATGCATGTATATGAAGTACGATACCTGTCTAAATTCTTCTTCTGTAGATGCCATTCTTGTTGTTTTCGCTGACCTTTTTACAAAGAAAGTAAACAAACGAAAAACCTTCCCTTGTGCGGTCGCCAGAAATATTTCGCGGGAGTACGACACGCCTGGGTGAATAAGCCAATCAAAGAAGAGTATTCCAATTTGTGATGGACGGGCTGAGCCGCTCAGCCTCCTTTATAGGCTCGCTCCGTGTTTAAACAATAGTTTTAAGACCACTCAGTCAGACAATAGTTTTAAGCAAAAAAGAAAACACTTCTCGCTGATTTAAGTAGTGTGTTCTGACAGAAACAGCTGTGACTGGTTAAGAGTTATCTACAGAATACAGGGTAATGAGAGCTATTCAAATAACTGGTCATTTGTAGAACTAATGTGCAGTGAGAATGCTGTTCTAACAGTATTGTTTTTGTTAAAAATTCGCCATCAGTGATGTAACTTTATAGCAAATTTCGTGCAGCCATGATTATCTCCATTTGATCTTGTTTATCACCAAAATCTCGGTAGACAGAAAATCTTAAGTTACACCTGCTTGATCTCCAATAACAAAATCTATGAATTGTTTGTCTATTTAGTTTTCACAGTTAATCAGTGATATGTAACTAAGTGTACAAGTGAAACATAAACTTAAATTACCTACAGTACAATTCTGTAAGATGACATATTTGCACCTTTTTTAGGGAAGTTACGGAGACTATATTGTTGTGGTGTAACATTTGTGGATATAAAATTGGGCAAAAATAGTTTACAGAAGTTCAGTAAAGTTAATGATTAAAATTTGTGTTGCAAACACTGATTTGCCTATCCTATTCAACTTTATACCTTATCAGGACACAATGAGTACTAATCAATTTAAGCTCAGTTTAAATTCAAATTTGTTAACTACAAAATGACATAATTGTGACCATATAAAAGGAAGGTAAAACTTTAAATCTGCCTTCCAGTCTAGTGGCTAGGCGGGCACACATCTTTTATTTCGGTTGCTTGAGGCAACGAGGAGTATTTGTACTCCCCCATAGATGAGATTTTAGTCCATCACAATGTTGACCCTATCATTTATCAGATGATTCTGTATATTTTTATTAATTACAAGCGCCAAACTTGCAGATTTGCAGAGCAAGTTCACAGCCACGTTAAAAAAAAAAAAAGATTCCTTGCTGTGATAAGTTACACTTTCATGCAATCTAAAGGTTTTGGATAAGTTTACAACCACTGTGTGGCTAGTTAGTGCTCTACTTAAAAGTGCTCTTCTTAAAAGGGTTCACTCATGCAGACCACTTGTTTTTGAATTTGCCGAAAAAATAAGCAAGAAAGCGGCGTTTTACCTTAGCTTGAAATTACTCATGCCCCTTCCCCCACATGAGAGCTCTGAGACATACTAAGAAGGACTTTTACGGCCATGAAGGCTTACAATCAAAAAATGGCTAGGAACGCTCTGAAAACATGTAAATCGAATGAATTACGTCGGGTATGCAATGGGCTACCTGTTAAATAACAACCTCATGTGATATTTTCTTTTTCTCTTTCATCCATATTGACAGGACAGTTGAAAAGATGCCGTATTCATGCAAGCATTGCAACAAGTGCTTTAGCCAGTCATCACATTGCAAGTTACATGAACGAACTCACACAGGAGAGAAGCCGTATACATGCAAGTATTGTAATAAGGGCTTTAGCCTATCATCAAATTGCAAGATACACGAACGAACTCACACAGGAGTGAAGCCGTATACATGCAAGTATTGTAATAAGGGCTTTAGCCTATCATCAAATTGCAAGATACATGAACGAACTCACACAGGAGAGAAGCCGTATACATGCAAGTATTCTAAAAAGTGCTTTAGCCTCTCATCACATTGCAAGATACATGAACGAACTCACATAGGAGTGAAGCCGTATACATGCAAGTATTGTAATAAGGGCTTTAGCCTATCATCAAATTGCAAGATACATGAACGAACTCACACAGGAGTGAAGCCGTATACATGCAAGTATTGTAAAAAGGGCTTTAGCCAGTCATCACATTGCAAGGTACATGAACGAACTCACACAGGAGACAAGCCGTATACATGCAAGCATTGTAATAAGTGCTTTAGCCGGTCATCAAGTTACAAGCAACACGAACGAACTCACACGGGAGAGAAGCCGTATACATGCAAGTATTGTAAAAAGGGCTTTAGCCAGTCATCAAATTGCAAGATACATGAACGAACTCACACAGGAGAGAAGCCGTATACATGCAAGCATTGTAATAAGTGCTTTAGCCGGTCATCAAGTTACAAGCAACACGAACGAACTCACACGGGAGAGAAGCCGTATACATGCAAGTATTGTAAAAAGGGCTTTAGCCAGTCATCAAATTGCAAGATACATGAACGAACTCACACGGGAGTGAAGCCGTATACATGCAAGCATTGTAATAAGGGCTTTACCCGGTCATCAGACTGCAACGGACACGAACGAACTCACACAGGAATGAAACCATATTCATGCAAGCATTGTCAAAAGTGCTTTAGCCTGTCATCACATTGCAAGATACATGAACGAACTCACACAGGAGAGAAGCCGTATACATGCAAGCATTGTCAAAAGTGCTTTAGCCTGTCATCACATTGCAAGATACATGAACGAACTCACACAGGAGAAAAGCCGTATACATGCAAGTATTGTAAAAAGTGCTTTTGCCACGCATCAAATTGCAAGAAACATGAACGAACTCACACAGGAGACAAGCCGTATACATGCAAGCATTGTAATAAGTGCTTTAGCCGGTCATCAAGTTACAAGCAACACGAACGAACTCACACGGGAGAGAAGCCGTATACATGCAAGTATTGTAAAAAGGGCTTTAGCCAGTCATCAAATTGCAAGATACATGAACAAACTCACACAGGAGAGAAGCCGTATACATGCAAGCATTGTAATAAGTGCTTTAGGCAATTATCAAATTGCAGGCGTCATGAACAAAAACACGTAAAAGACAGTTCGTTAAAACGCAAGCAGCATGGTCAGAACCTAAAACTTAGAATACATCTTCAGGAGCCAACAACAACTTATGCTAGCAAAGTGTCTGGTATGTTGATGTCGTCGACTGAAGAAAATTTAAGCCAAGTTGAAAGCCTGACCTGTTGGATTTGTCAGAAAGAATTTAGTAGGGAGCCATGTCTCATCCAACATTACGATGATCATATGAGATATAGCCAGACGACGCGTATGTAAACCTTGCCCTTTCCTTTTTTTTTTCGTTCTTGTTTATAATAATGTTGGTTACGTTAACCACGACGTAATTCTTTTTGTTAAAGTTGGTGCTTCAGGAATGTTGTTATTCCTTGAAGTAGTCAAATTTAGTTGTTCACGAACTTTGCAATTTTTCTGTAGTTTGAGGCGCGTAATTTCCAGAGAAGAGTTTTCGTATGTTTCCCTTTTCTGGTTGAAAACAATCGAATTTAAGTTCAAAGGATCCATCTGTTACTCTGCTTGTACAAAATGTTTTTTTTTAAGTTATAATAAACTTAATGCACAAAGGTAGATTGAGCGGTTTTCGTTTTAATGTTTTAATGAAAAGTAATTGGTTTTCCATGAAGCACCCTACACGATTGGCGCCAAACCAATCGTGGCCACTCGCAGGCCTTTTCCCGCGCCTCGCGTCAGCTACATTTAAGGTGATTCCTCAGTATTTCATTGCGCATCCCTACTGCAAACAATTTTTGCACCATCAGCGCGCGCACATGAGTGCGTGCAAGTACTCAACCTAAGAGATTTCCCTCAAGCTAAGCTCAACCAAGAAATAAATGCTCGTTTTCTCTTAAACGAGGACGGTGACCTATAATTTTTTCTTGCATAATTTTGGTGTACAAATTATCCTTAAAAACTTAACACAAAAATTGTTCGTGAGGAAGAAAAGATATAGCTAAAAGACTGCACAAAATCGTCGCTCGAGGATGTTCGAAAACAACGATTCGAAGAACGTTTTGAGCCAATGTCTTTAAGAAAAGTGTGATAAATTTCATAAATTATACATCACAGTGTTCTATGCGCCCAGGAATTTCTACCTATAAAGTATTGATCTAATAACCTTTAAAGTGCAACTAACTCCCAAAGTTTTGTTCGCTTATATAAATCTCCTTATTTTTCGGATCAACACTGGGAAAAAATTGTCGTTGTTGTTATTTTGGTTAATCTTAATCTTAGCCCTTTCCGCGGCTATGGCCGAGCAGTAGCGAAGAATGGGGCGAGTTAGCCTGTGACGTCATCGAAGGACCAACAATGTTTTGCTTCTAAGGAAAATGTATGAGGACATGCGACAGTGTGATTCAAAATCGTTGCAGAATGCAAAGAAGATGTGTTTTTTGAGGGATTCGCAGTACAGCATTCTTGTGAGAGAGCAATCATCGTCATTCAACACCTATACACCTTATTCACTAATGGCCGCCAACCTGAGACGAACGCGCGGCCAAATATGGAATCGAGGCGCTTTGGGATAAAAATTTGTTTTCGTGCAAACTTTGGCCAATTAACTGGCCAGCTTACGTAGATATCGGTCATATAAAAGCGATTTCTTTAATGCGAGAGTTTCCTGACTGCTATTTTCATTGGGGATGAGTTCGAGTTCAAATATTAATTGCTGTGTTCCTCTTTGCAACCAGAGAGGAACCGTGGACGCCAATGGAAAGAGAGTCGGCTTCTTCAATTTTTCGAAAGATCCAAACCTTCGAGCTCAATGGTTGCAGAAGATTCGAAGAGACCTTAGAACGAAATTCAAACTGACGGAAATTACAAAAGTTTGCTCACTGCATTTTCGTGAAAGCGAAATCAAAAATGAAAGAAGATGAGTGTAGACATCACCGCAGTTCCTTCGAACTTTGCATGGCGCACTTCACCGCGAAAGAGACCGCCGCCGTCTGCAAGAGTATTTTCACCGAAGAAGAGCAAGCGAAGACTGAGAGAATCATTCACGGAAGAATCAGTCACGGTAAGAAGCGAGAGGAAAGAGTAAACTGCGCGGTTAGATGAGGAAGTATCAATTTTATAAGAGAAACTAGGAAATACAGAAGCCCAATTGAGAAATGCCCAGGCAGAAAAAGCGTCAACTCGAGGAGAACGGAGAATTAAAGTCACACATGTTTTGTATAGATAATCTGTCTGAAGATGAATCTATTTCGTTTTACACTGGGTTTCCAAACTTGCAGACATTCCAGGCCACGCTGGTATACTTAAACCCAGGGGAAAACGGATAAAACATCCGCTACTGGCGTTCGACCAACAAAAAGGTCCAGGCACATCATTACGATGGGGACAATTAGAAAAACAAACCTGGGCGAAAGAGAACTCTGAAACCAGAAGATGAATTTTTTTAGTCATGTGCCGATTGCGACAAGAGTTTAATGAGGCACATTTGGCAATTTTATTTGGCATCTCCCAGCCAACAGTCAACAGGATTTTTGTTTCCTGGATCAACTTTATGTATCTTCGTTTTGGCACTATAAATATTTGGCCCAACCAAGAGGAAGTTGATAAATCTATGCCTGAAGATTTCAAGTCTAAATATCCCAAGACACGAGTTATCCTTGACTGCACAGAGATAAAATGCCAAATACCAAGCAGCCTGCTCCTGAACAGCAGATTATTCAGTTCATACAAGAATCACACCACTCTGAAAGGACTTATTGGAATAGCCGCCTTTCAGGGGCAATAACTTTTATAAGTGAGTTTTACGCTGACAGCATCTCGGACAGAGAGATTGTTGAAAGGGGTGGCATCCTAGACTTACCGTTTAATGAAGGTGACGACGTAATGGCCGACAAAGGTTTCACAATCGAGGACCTACTCCCTCTTGGAGTCTCTTTGAATATTCCCCTATTTCTTGGGCAATCTCAGCAAATGCCAGTCGAAGATGTGGTTAAAACACAAGTCATTGCTTCCTTACGAATCCACGTAGAGAAAGCTATTATCAAAATAAAAAATTTCCATATTTGGGACAGAATAACACAGTTAACTTCTATTCCTCTAGTCAATCAAATGTGGACTGTCTGTAGTTTCTTATGAACGTTCAGGATCCCATTTTATCTGAATAATAATCTGAGGACTCACGACATAATCACAAACACTGGCTACTCGAAGTTAAAATTTTTCATCGTTTTTTTTTTTAGTCTCTGAACAATCTTGTTGCAGTTACAAAAATATGACTAAATATCAGTTGTATCAGTTGCCCTTTTCTTGTCTACATTAAATAATTATTACTTCCTGTTGATTGTATAGGCTCGTGTTAAACATATAAAGGTTTTGTTAGCATAACAACATCATTAGCAACAACATTATTTTCGTCAACCGACATATACGCCTGTGGTTTGATGCATGGGGGATGTATGCTCGTGAAACCCCAAGAAAAAACCTCCATCAAGCCCAATACATGCATAAGTGTACATAACATTGGGGCTTACAAGGCTTCAAGAATGGCAAAATCAATGAAATGGTCATAATAGTAAAAAAGTAGCTTGCCTTCCAGTTCATGCCCGTACCGGGGATCCCAGGGGATTCTTTCTAACTGACATTCCCTTCTTAGTGTACACCACAAAATCACACCACTTGGTACCCGTAATTCCCATATTTGACCTTGTACCTGTGCATAATAGGGAAGGGAAAGTTTTAGTTTACACTGTCCATCAACGTTTTCACAGCAGAAGTTGCTGTCTGAGAAAGCTTCTAGTGGCGTTACAAGAAACTTCGTCTCAGGACATTTTACTTCGAGTAATCCAAACAGTTCTTTGCAACCTGGATCGATGACTTTCCCGTCAGGCGTCCAGGCCAGGGTTAGTTCTTTTTGGGACACAACAAGGCCACATTTATAAACGTCAACTGGAATTGATCTATTGTTCATATGCTTCATGTAGGCATGTATTGCTTCTGGCTCGTACTTAATCCCGTGGCTTGTATGCCTTGAAGTGAAAGCTTTGGGATGTATAAGAGTGTTAGCAAAATTTTGATGGTTTCTTTGTCGGTGAGAAATTAAGTAAAAATTTGAAGCTGTAAACCGGAATCGACGTTGGGATCTCCACAGCTCACTACTGGCTTGATCTTTTGTGGCGCCCTCTAAAGCTTTCACAAACCGTATGCGCAAAAGTGATTTTTACGATAACTGCAGAAATTCTCGCGTGCTCATTGGCTAATTTTTATCGTCAATATGCGGACAGACACATGAATTTGAAATTCGTGCGACGCGTCAGCGAGCGAGAGCGGGCAATTCGACCATTTGTTATCGTAAAAAACAAATTGACATCAGTTTTTAATGAGTCTGTCCTGTTATTGACAATGAATTTCGTCATCACATTGTCAAAGTAGTCTGCGGATCCACTCGGCTATCGCCTCGTGGATCCACAGCTACTTTGACAATGT
This sequence comes from Micromussa lordhowensis, assembly GCA_964020085.1. Taxonomy (NCBI): domain Eukaryota; kingdom Metazoa; phylum Cnidaria; class Anthozoa; order Scleractinia; family Lobophylliidae; genus Micromussa; species Micromussa lordhowensis. Next base: position 19,211,069 of record OZ026608.1, read on the forward strand.
GATGACGAAATTTATGATCAATAACAGGACAGACGCATGAAAAAACTGACGTCAATTTGTTAAATAACCAATTAAGGTGGCTAAACACAATTTTCGATCCCTGTGTTTCATTTACCTTTTTCTCTAAAACCCTTAATCCTTTGGTCGCTAAAAATGGCAGAAAGCAAGGTAACAACATACACCTCGGTTTAGCTGACGAATGTGCCGTTGTCATGGCAACATGAATAACTATAAACAAGTTTTTTAAAATCGATTTTGTTGATTTGCAATTCCTCCAGAGCAGGTTATGTTGCCACTTGATGGGGTTACCGGTTTTCCTTCCTCCACAAAAACTAACATCTCTAAACTCCAATTCGACCAGGATAGAGGACCCACTTCCTCACTAAATATTGTAATATTTGTTTATTTATTTTTTTCCCTGCTTTCCCTGGGATCAGCAAATTAGACTAGCGTGGTTCTCGGTAGACTGCGTCGAGGGGATTTTAGCTGATTTTGTGTCACATCCGGCTCGGAAAGAATGTACATACCCAGTCCTCACCTTGAAATTCTACGGTTGAGAGACTGGGATCTAGTATAATCACCGTAATGGCGGCCTAAATGTGAGTCGAAGATCTCGTCGCTGGCTTATAAAGGTAAGAGAGTCTATAAGAATTCCTTTTCCATGTCTATCTAAGTTAAAGAACACGTCGTGACTTCTTTTCATCCCATGGAATATAGAAATGAAGAGTCTGTGTTTTATAATGAAGAAATTTACCATAAACTGCCTCTCTTAGCCCTGAGCTTATACAACCTCGTAAGGGTTTTTAGATGGGCTTATAAGCGGAGGGGTTTATACCCGAGTGGGCTTATTTCAAAACAAACTATAGCTGTGTTGCTTGAAATAGGTTTCAGCTACTGGTTGCAGAATACCCGGCCCAGCCATTTACATGCGTCGGTGTGCTTTGAAGAACGAGGTATATAACAATAGTTGCTATTCTTATCCAATGAAATGCAAATAAGTTGGCCTGGTATTCTGCAATCTAGCCACTGGTTTTTACCGAAGCTTTTAATAAAACATAATCATCAAACGAAATCAAGTCAAGGAAAGCTTAAGGCTAGGGGAACTTATGTCCGGGGGAGGGGAGAGGGTTATAACTGGATGAATTTTTTGGTTTACAAGTAGATGGGCCTTGAACCTGCGTGGAGGGTTATAAGTGGCAATTTGCGGTATACCATAGATGGTTCTTCGTGCTTGACGTAGACCCTACAGTGTAGGCCTCTTTATTTTCTATCATTGTTTTCCCATGATTCAAGGGATTAAAACTAGCAGTGATCATGACTTACAAAAGTATGATGGTCTTAAGGAATGAGTATTGAATTGTCGTAGTTACTACTGATTTTATTTTATTTATGATGTCAACTAGTCAGTGTAAATTGCAGACTGTAGACTGCAGAGTACAGACTGGGGGTAACACGTAACAATTTATTATTCACCGAAGGGAAAGTGTATATCCCCCGAGAGTAAGTTGAGGGGAATATTCACTCACCAATATTCACAAGTCTGAGGTAAATAATTGTTTTAGTATAATTACTCACGTAAGCAAAGGACCAGTGGTTAATTTACATATGTAAAGTCTGGCTGATAAGTACAAGGATTCAATAAAAGCATTTTCTACACTGGAATGCATTGCAACTCAGGATATAAGTGTAAACTGCACTTGTAGCCTTACAATTGTAAACTAACAGTGATAAAGAACTACGAATCACTAAGTTTAATAAAGAATTACAAAAGTGACAACTAAAACAACAAGCTTTAGTACGATATTCTTAAGGAATGTCTTTTAAATACATTCAGAAAATGTGTTGAATTGTGGTAGTTACTATTGATTTTATTTCATTTATAAAAATGTCACCTGCATGGTCGGTGTAACATACAGACTGCGGACTACAGACAGACTATGGACTGCAGACTAGGAACCAGGGGTAAAATGCAGTGTTATTTCCATTATCAAGAGCTAACCATAAACAGGTGAAACAAGCCGTTATTCAAGCTAATAAGAGTGAAATTCTCCACTCTGGGTAGCCTGAATTGCAACACCATTACTCTGAATATTATGCAGGTTAGCCTAAATAACACTTTGCTTGGTCTGTTTACAGTTGATGTTCAATAATGGAAATGGAATAATGGAAATGGTAATGTAAAGCAGTTTCAAAGTCTAGAATTGGCAGTCTCATTTTACCCTCAGCAGTCTGGAGTGTCCACGGTCTGCATGTTACATTGACTGAGATAAAAATGTAAAAGTGCTCCCACTAGTTTAAACAGCGTGCTCTTTGAGAGTACAATACACACAGCTTATGTCATCATCAGCCATTTCTGTGTATGTGCAGTTAAGGTGATTACAAAGCTCAATTTTTTCCCAAGTCCAAAAACGAATTTTCGTAACTAAAACAACATACCTCTGCCGCAGAATTAACAATTAGACCCCAAGTGGTGTTTATTTTTCTTGACGGAACTCTGATGCTTTTTTAGAAAGAGCTGGCAAACCAAAACACCAAGTTTATAAACCATGACATCATAACTGAGAACATGACCTCATTAAAGACCTAAGATTAAGACCCGTTTGAAACCAATTTCTGAGAAACAATTTCAGCTTTATTATAAAGCAAAATACAAAAAGGCCTTGATCGCACCTATTTTTTTGTAATACCCTCAACTCTCCTGAGAGTTTTCTCTCTTATTTTAATGATACGGTTGAACGGTTTAACGCCTCTAACAAACCTGTTTACATTGCTGGCGACTTCAACATTGACCTCCTTAAATCTGAAAGCTGCAATTATGCGCATAATTTTTTACTCTCGTTACAGAGCTATTCTTTAATTCATAACACGCGCGATTACTTTCCGGCGACTATCCCGAGGCATGCTAAAATATCCCAAGCTAGCACTACAATAACAATAAATGTTATTGTAGAGCTAGCTCGGGATATTTTAGCATCCTTCGGAAAGTCATCGAGCGTGATACGAATTCATGATATACAGAAATGTACAGTAGCATGGTGATTCGAGACAAAAGAAAATTATAATGAAGACAACAAACAACGTGAGTGAAAACAAGCGCAATATTTTCCTGAGTTGACGCTGAAAATTAGCAGTCTTAAAGTGTTTCAATTTATTTGAAACTCCGGTATTACGTTAAATATGGATTAATCCTATTGAGGGCCAAGTATAAAAGAAATTCATCGAGTGGTTTTTAATTCCCACCCAATTTAAGAATTTTAGGGGCAATTTTTGATAGAATGCAAAATAACGGCCTACACCAGTTGATATTCACGCCAATGTTTCTGAATGTCAAAAGAAGCGATTTCTCTGAGATTTTTACTCGAGGTAATTATATGTTAGGAGATTCATTTAAGACCAGAATGCCATTTAGTGAAGTCTTGTGGACATACTTTGCAATAACATTTAAAACAGCTTTGCTTTTGTTGCATTTTGACACCTTAAAAATTCACTCGTAATTTTCTCGAAAACGAGCTAAAACGCTCTTATAGATTTTTTTGCAATTTTGCCAACGTTGAGGCAGCTATGTCAGGTCCGAGATCCCGACGTCGTATTTTCGAATTTATGTCTGGTGGAAAGTTATTCGGTCTTATGTAAAATGGGGCATGACGTCATTTCGTTGCTATGGTAACTCAGATCTTGGTGAAATGTACCCAATTTGAAACTTTCATTTTTCTCTAGCACACCACTAACGTTTGATTTTCTGTTGGACTGATAATGGTGGTGCCCTAGTCGCTCAAAGTTGAACGGTATCTTGACTCAAAAATCCGATCGAGCCACCTTAATCCATGATCCGATGAAATTATCCTCTATCCTGAACAAACACTTCGCTTCCTGTGGATCAACTTTGGCTGCTAAACTACCCCACTCGGAACGCCATTGGAACGTCCAGTGGAATCGGAAATATCGCTATTATCTTTGAACAAGTCTCGTGGAGTTTATTCGTGCCCTGTTAACATTTTGAAAGTTGCTAAAAGTTTTGTTAGTCAACCTCTAATGGAAATAATGAATACTTCGATCCTTGAGGGAACCTTTCCTAAGAAATTAAAGCTAGCTAAGGTGGTCCCTGTCTTCAAGAGTGGTCAGGATATCGACCCCAATAATTATCGTCCTATATCCTTGCTCTCTATATTCAATAGAATCTTTGAAAGACTAATGTACAAACGCTTAAAATCGTTCTTTGAAATAAATGGTCTGTTTTATGAGTCACAGTACGGTTTTAGAGAGAAACACTCCACACAGCATGGGTTAATTGATATAGCTAATAGGATCCAAAACAATATGGACAAAGGGTTGTTCTCCTGTGGAGTGTTTATCGATCTAAAAAAGGCGTTTGATACGGTCAATCATGACATTTTGTTAGATAAGTTGTACCGCTATAGAATCAGAGGAATTATTCGTGAATGGTTCTCATCCTATCTTAAGGGAAGATCTCAAGTAACCCAAATCGGTGAGCATGTCTCGACTAAGGAACTAAATCCCTGTGGTGTCCCCCAGAGATCTGTGTTGGGTCCTCTCCTATTTCTTATATATATATTAATGATATTCATAAATCCTCGGATAAATTAATTTTTTTTTGTTTTTGCGGACGATACCACTCTCCTATTTGCCCATAAAAATTTAAAAGTACTCGAGCAAGTAGTTAATTCTGAGCTGAGTAAAGTTTCAGAATGGTTGGTTGTAAACAAGCTTAGTCTAAATATTAAGAAATCCAATTATGTTATCTTTTGTCCAAGCCAGAAGAAGTTTAATATAGAAATTAGTATCAAAATGTATGATCACAGTGCTAATGGGTTCTGTTGTCTAGAACGTAAAGATTTTCTCAAATTTCTGGGAATCCTTATTGATTGTAACCTTAAATGGAAGCACCATATCGACTTTATCTCGCTGAAAATAAGTAAAACTATTGGAATTCTAGCCAGACTAAGACATTTTGTTCCAACTGAAACTCTTTTAATGATTTATCGCTCGCTTATTATGCCATATTTATCCTACGGGATTTGTGTTTGGGGTCGCGCACCCAAGTCGTACATTAGCAAGTTACTTGTCCTCCAGAAACGTGCTCTGCGTCTGATTTATTTTGCTCAGGGATACTCATGCTCTTCCGCTTTTTATTAAGTCAAAGATCTTACCTGTTAATATGATCTCTTTTGACACGGTTGCGAATCTCATGCATGATATTTGGAAAGGACTAGCCCCTTCTCCTATAAGAGCTCTTTTCACGAAGTCAAAAGAAATTCACGGGTACAACACAAGGCATGCCGCTAACGGTAATTATATTCGGAAAGAGGTTTAGTTGGAAATCTTCAGACGTTCTTTTTCAAGAACTGGAGCAATGTTATGGAATCAAATTTCTCCAAATTGGAGAGATATATCTAAACCAACCTTTAAGAAAAAAAATCCCCAGTTTCTATTTCAGGCTCTTTCAGATAGGGATGACTATGTTGAAGTCGACACCCTAATTAAAATTCTTAAATTGTAGTGCCTAATATATTCATATATACTAATCGTCTTACCTCTAGTGGCTAGTTCGTGCTCTACTTAAAAGTGCTCTTCTTAAAAGGGTTTACTTATGCAGACCACTTGTTTTTAAATTTGGCGAAAAAATAAGCAAGAAAGCGGCGTTTTACCTTAGCTTAAAATTACTCATGCCCCTTCCCCCACATGAGAGCCCTGAGGCATACTAAGAAGGATTTTTACGGCCATGAAGGCTTACAATCCAAAAATGGCTAGGAACGCTCTGAAAACATGTAAATCGAATGAATTAAGTCGGGTATGCAATGGGCTAACCTGTTAAATAACAACCTAATGTGATATTTTCTTTTTCTCTTTCATCCATATTGACAGAACAGTTGAAAAGATGCCGTATTCATGCAAGCATTGTAAAAAGTGCTTTAGCCAGTCATCAAATTGCAAGATACATGAACGAACTCACACAGGAGAGAAGCCGTATACATGCAAGTATTGTAATAAGGGCTTTAGCCAGTTATCAGGTTGCAAGATACATGAACGAACTCACACAGGAGAGAAGCCGTATACATGCAAGCATTGTAATAAGTGCTTTAGCCACTTATCAGGTTGCAAGATACATGAACGAACTCACACAGGAGAGAAGCCGTATACATGCAAGTATTGTAATAAGGGCTTTAGCCAGTTATCAGGTTGCAAGATACATGAACGAACTCACACAGGAGAGAAGCCGTATACATGCAAGCATTGTAATAAGTGCTTTAGCCAGTTATCAGGTTGCAAGATACATGAACGAACTCACACAGGAGAGAAGCCGTATACATGCAAGCATTGTAATAAGTGCTTTCGCCAGTTATCAGGTTGCAAGATACATGAACGAACTCACACAGGAGAGAAGCCGTATACATGCAAGCATTGTAAAAAGGGCTTTAGGCGGTCATCACATTGCAAGATACATGAACGAACTCACACAGGAGAGAAGCCGTATACATGCAAGCATTGTCAAAAGTGCTTTAGCCAGTTATCACAGTGCAAGATACATGAACGAACTCACACGGGAGAGAAGCCGTATACATGCAAGTATTGTAATAAGTGCTTTAGCCAGTTATCAGATTGCAAGATACATGAACGAACTCACACGGGAGAGAAGCCGTATACATGCAAGTATTGTAATAAGTGCTTTAGCCATTTATCACATTGCAAGATACATGAACGAACTCACACAGGAGAGAAGCCGTATACATGCAAGTATTGTAATAAGTGCTTTAGCCGGTCATCACATTGCAAGACACATGAACGAACTCACACAGGAGAGAAGCCGTATACATGCAAGCATTGTAATAAGTGCTTTAGGCAATTATCAAGTTGCAGGCGTCATGAACAAAAACACGCAAAAGACAGTTCGTTAAAACGCAAGCAGGATGGTCAGAACCTAAAACTTGGAATACATCTCCAGGAGCCAACAACAACTCGTGCTAGCAAAGTGTCTGGTATGTTGATGTCGTCGATTGAAGAAAACTTAAGCCAAGTTGAAAGCCTGACTTGTTGGATTTGTCAGAAAGAATTTAGTAGGGAGCCATGTCTTATCCAACATTACGATGATCATATGAGATATAGCCAGATGACGCGTATGTAAACCTTGCCCTTTTCTTTTTTTTCGTTCTTGTTGATAATAATGTTGGTTAGGTTAACCACGACGTAATTCTTTTTGTTAAAGTTGGTGTTTCAGGAATGTTGTTATTCCTTGAAGTAGTGAAATTTAGTTGTTCACGAACTTTGCAATTTTTCTGTAGTTTGAGGCGCGTAATTTCCAGAGAAGAGTTTTCGTATGTTTCCCTTTTCTGGTTGAAAACAATCGAATTTAAGTTCAAAGGTTCCATCTGTTACTCTGCTTGTACAAAATGTTTTTTTTTTTAAGTTATAATAAACTTAATGCACAAAGGTAGATTGAGCGGTTTTCGTTTTAATGTTTTAATGAAAAGTAATTGGTTTTGCATCAAGTACCCTACACGATTGGCGCCAAACCAATCGTGGCCACTCGCAGACGTTTTCCCGCGCCTCGCGTCAGTTACATTTAAGGTGATTCCTCAGTATTTCATTGCGCATCCCTACTGCGCACCATTTTCGCGCTACCAGCGTGCGCACATGAGTGCGTGCAGGTACTCAACCTAAGGTTGTGTTCTATTGGGATCAACCGTTTCAACCACAACCGGTTTGGGTTGATACTGTTGACGTTTCTCAATAGAACACTTTTCCAACCTTTTTCGGTTGAAACGCGGTAACTCCTGGGAAAAGTCCTTACATGAGCGACAATCACGCGACATAATCACGCAAATGCTTTTTCAACCGTTTCAACCTGGTTCGAGGCCGGTTGAAAAAGTTGATCAACCACACCAACCGAAAACGGTTTTTCCCAAATAGAACACGAAATATCCCAACCAACCCAACCAACCAGAAACGGTTGATCCCAATAGAACACGGCCTAAGAGATTTCCCTCAAGCTAAGCTCAACAGCGAAAAAAATGCTTGTTTTCTCTTAAACGAGGATGGTGACCTATATTTTTTATTGCATAATTTTAGTGTACAAATTATCCTTAAACACTTAAGACAAAAATTGTTCGTGAGGAAAAAAAGATATAGCTAAAAAACTGCACAAAACCGTCACTCTAGGATGCGAATTATGACCTCGAAAACAACGATTCGATTAACGTTATGAGCCAATGCTCTATGCGCCCAGGAATTTCTACCTTTAAAGTATTGATCTAATAACCTTTAAAGTGCAACAAACCCCCAAAGTTTTTTCCGTTTATATAAATCTCCTGATTTTTCGGATCAACACTGCGAAAAAGTTGTCTTTGTTGTTATTTTGGTTAATTATCTACGAATTTTTATAGTCCGTAATCTTAGCCGTTTCCGCGGCCATGGCCGAGCAGTAGCGAAGAAGGTTCGAGTTGGCCTGTGACGTCATCGAAGGAATAACAATGTTTTGCTTCTAAGGTGGATGTATGTGGACATGCGACAGTGTGATTCAACATCGTTGCAGAATGCCAGGAAGATGTTGTTTTGGAGGGATTCGCAGTACAGCATTCTTGGGAGAGAGCAATTCACTAATGGTTGGAACGAACGCGCGGCCAAACATGGAATCGAGGCGTTTTGGAATAAAAACTTGTTTTCGTGCAAACTTTGGCCAATTAACTGGCCAACTTACGTTGAAATTATCGGTCATGTAAACGCGATTTCTTTAATGCGACAGTTTCCTGACTGCTATTTTCATTGGGGATGAGTTCGAGTTCAAATATTAACTGCTGTGTTCCTCTTTGCAACCAGAGAGGAACCGTAGACGCCAAAGGAAAGAGAGTCGGCTTCTTCAATTTTCCGAAAGATCCAAACCTTCGAGCTCAATGGCTGCAGAAGATTCGAAGAGACGTTAGAACGGAATTCAAACTGACGGAAATTACAAAAGTTTGCTCACTGCATTTCCTGAAAGCGGAATCAAAAAAGGCCTTGGAGGAAAGAAGATGAGTGTAGACATCACCGCAGTTGCTTCGAAATTTGCATGGCGCACTTCACCGCGAAAGAGACCGCCGCCGTCTGCAAGAGTATTTTCACCGAAGAAGAGCAAGCGTCGACTGGGAGAATCAGTCACGGTGAGTAGCGACATAACATCCGAAGCGGACGATACAGTTTCTCTCGAAACAGGTCGAAATCGTCACAAGATTCATGCGAGTCATTACGATTCTAGTTGTTACAAGCTCAAGAGGAAACTGCGTGGTTAGATGAGGAAGTATCAATTTAAAAGAGAAACTAGGAAATACAGAAGCCCAATTGAGAAATGCCTAGGCAGAAATTAAGGGTCAACTCGAGGAGAACGGAGAATTAAAGTCACGCATTTTTTGTATAGATAATCTGTCTGGAGATGAATCTATTTCGTTTTACACTGTGTTTCCAAACTTGCAGTTATTCCATGCCTCGCTGGTATACTTAAACCCAGGGGAAAACGGACAAAACATCCGCTACTGGCGTTCGACCAACAAAAAGGTCCATGGACATCATTACGATGGGGACAACCAGAAAAACAAACCTGGGCGAAAGACAACTCTGAAACCAGAAGATGAATTTTTTTTAGTCATGTGCCGATTGCTACAAGGGTTTAATGAGGCACATTTGGCATTTTTATTTGGCATCTCTTAGCCTACAGTCAGCAGGATTTTTGTTTTCTGGATCAACTTTACGTATCTTAGCTTCGTTTTGGCACTATAAATATTTGGCCCAACCAAGAGGAAGTTGATAATATCCCAAGACACGAGTTATCCTTGACTGTACAGAGATAAAATTCCAAATACAAAGCAGCCTGCTCCTAAACAGCAGATTATTCAGTTTCTACAAGAATCACACCGCTCTGAAAACAGTGAAAAGACTTATTGGAATAGCCGCCTTTCAGGGGCAATAACATTCATAAGTGAGCTTTACGCTGGCAGCATCTCGGACAGAGAGATTGTTGAAAGGAGTGGCATCCTAGACCTACTGTTTAATGAGTGTGACGACGTAATGGCCGACAAAGGTTTCACAATCGACGACCTACTCCCTCTGGGAGTCTCTTTGAATATTCCCCTATTTCTTGGGCAATCTCAGCAAATGCCAGCCGAAGATGTGGTTAAAACACAAGTCATTGCTTCCTTACGAATCCATGTAGAGAGAGCTATTTATAAAATTAAAAATTTCCAATTTGGGACAGAATAACACAGTTAACTTCTATTCCTCTAGTCAACCAAATGTGGACGGTCTGTAGTTTCTTATGTAACGTTCAGGATCCCATTTTATCTGAATAATAATCTAAGGACTCACAACATAATCACAAACACTGGCTACTCCAAGTTAAAGTTTTTCATTGTTTTTTTTTTTTTAGTCTCTGAACAATCTTGTTGCAGTTACAAAAATATGACTAAATATCAGTTGTATCAGTTGCCTTTTTCTTGTCTACATTAAATAATTATTACTTCCTGTTGATTGTATAGGCCCGTGTTAAACATATAAAGGTTTTGTTAGCATAACAACGTCATTAGCAACAACATTATTTTCGTCAACTGACATATACGCCTGTGGTTTAATGGATTGGGGATGAAACCCCAAGAAGAAACCTCCATCAAGCCCAATACATGCATAAGTGTACATAACATTTGGGCTTACAAGGCTTCAAGAATGGCAAAATCAATGAAATGTTCATAATAGTACAAACCTAGCTTGCCTTCTAGTTCATGCCAGTACTGGGGATCAAAGGGGATTCTTTCTATTGACATTCCCTTCTTGGTGTACACCACAAAATCACACCACTTGGTACCCGTAATTCCCATTTGACCTTGTACCTGTGCATAATAAGGATGGGTAATTTTCAGTTTGCACTGTCCATAGACGTTTTCACAACAGAAGTTGCTGTCTGAGCAAGCATCTAGTGGCGTTACAAGAAACTTCGTCTTAGGACATTTTACTTCGAGTAATCCAAACGGTTCTGTGCAACCTGGATCGATTACTTTCTCGTCAGGCGTACAGGCCAGGGTTGGTTCTTTTTGGGACACAACAAGGCCACATTTATAAACGTCAACTGGCATTGATCTATTGTTCATATGCTTCATGTAGGCATGTATTGCTTCTGGCTCGTACATAATCCCGTGACTTGTATCCCTTGAAGTGAAAGCTTTGGGATGTACAAGAGTGTTAGGAAAATTTTGATGGTTTCTTTGTCGGTGAAAAATTAAGTAAAAATTTGAAGCTGTAAATCGGAATCGACGTTCGGATCTCCACAGCTCACTACTGGCTTGATCACTTGTGGCGCCCTCTAAAGCTTTCACAAACCGTATGCGCAAAGGTGACATAACCAAATAAGGTGGCTAAACACAATTTTCGATACCTGTGTGCCATCCACCTTTTTCTCGAAAACCCTTGATCCTTTGGTCGCTAAAAATGGCAGAAAGCAAAGTAACAACATACACCTCGGTTTTTTAATAGTTAAGCTGACGAATGTGCCGTTGTCATGGCAACATGAATAAATATAAACAGGTCTTTTATTATTACATTGTTTTATTTCAAGTTTACAGGAAAGTCACTGTAATAATAATAAAAAAAAAATAAATTAAAAAAAATAAACAAACAGGTCATTAAAATCTGTTTTGTTTATTTGCAATTCTTCCAGAGCAGGTTATATTGCCACTTGATGGGGTTACCGGTTTTCCTTGCTGCGCAAAAACTAACATCTCTAAATTCCAATTCGACCAGGATAGAGGGCCGACTTCCTCTCTAAATATTGTAATATTTGTTTATTTATCTTTTTCCCTGCTTTCCTTGGGAACGAAAAATCTTTCAGAAGCAAATTAGACTAGCGTGGTTCTCGGTAGACTGCGTCGCAGTCTAAACCGCCACTATAGAACGTTTTTACTGTCACGCAAACAAAAAAAAATCGAAAACCCCATCAGTGGATACAGTCAAGAAATTGTGACCTTACTGGGCCTAAATAAAGAAGACACTTCTCCAAGTTTTAGGTCTACGCGTTTTCCCAAACCGCAGATATTCGTCGAAATTTCCAGAGCTCAGTATGGAAACGCCATGTTGGTGCACATAACATGGCGGCCGGAAAATGGTGTAAACATCTGGAACTTACACTGGCTATCTAGGCGACTGACTATCTGTACTTAACAAACCAGCATTTACATAAGCACTTTTCCCAATGCTCTCACTTCTAAAAAGGCTACAAATCATGAGATAGGTCAGTGGCACCCCCTCCCCCCCCGCCCCCCCACCCCTTAACTTAAGGTCTGGATCTGCCACTGTAGGTAAATATTTCTCGACCTTTATGTCACGCACCGCCATAACTCTGAAATTTCAAAGTGCTCTGGTTTCCAAACGAAGCACGCTATGGAGCTGTAAAATTGTAAACAGATATAAATTTATCGTCTCTTATGCCTCATAAGGATAAAAACTACGATGGCCATTTAGTTTTGGAGTTTAGAAAGGGGTGACGCTGATAGCTTTTGTGTCACCTCCGGCTCGGAAAGAATGTACATACCCAGTTCCCAGTCCTCACCTTAAAATTCTACGGTTGAGAGACTGGGATCTACTGTAATCACCGTAATGGTGGCCTACTTGTGAGTCGAAGATCTCGTCGCTGGTTTATAAAGGTAAGAGAGTCTATAAGAATTCCTTTTCCATGTCTATCTAAGTTAAAGAACACGGTCTTCACTTCTTTTCATACCATGGAATATAGAAATGAAGAGTCTGTGTTTTATAATGAAGAAATTTACCATAAACTGCCTCTCTTGGCCCTGAGCTCATACAACCTCGTAAGGGTTTTTAGATGGGCTTATAAGCGGAGGGATTTATACCCGAGGGGGCTTATTTCAAAACAAACTATAGCTGTGTTGCTTGAAATAGGTTTCAGCTACTGGTTGCAGAATACCCGGCCACTTCATTTACATGTGTTGGTGTGTTTTGAAGGACGAGCTATATAACAATAGTTGCTATTCTTATCCAATGAAATGCAAATCTAACCACTGGTTTTTACCTAAGCTTTTAATGAAACGTACTAGTAAAACGAAATCAAGGCAAGGAAAGCTTAAAGGGAACTTATGTCCGAAGGAGGGGGAGGGTTATAACTGGATGAATTTGTTGGTTTACAAGTAGACCCTACAGTGTAGGCCTCTTTATTTTCTATCATTGTTTTCCCATGATTCAAGGGATTAAAACTAGCAGTGATCATGAATTACAAAAGTATGATGGTCTTAGGAATGAGTATTGAATTGTTGTAGTTACTATTGATTTTATTTTATTTATGATAAAATGTCAACTGGTCACTATAAAATTCAGACTATAGACTGCAGAGTTCAGACCGGGGGCAACGTTTAACAATTATTCATCAAAGGTAAAGTGCATATTCCCTGAGAGGAAGTCCAAGGGGAATATTCACGATTAATAAATTCTCAGCTCGGACTATTGCATTTCGAGCTTTTTGATTGGCTAAAAAACTCTGACTATGAGCCAATAGTCGAAGTTTTATGTCATATGGAAAATAGTGCGCCAAGGTTAAAAAATTTTCCACACAAAGTTTTCAACTTCAGCCCTCTGTAATAACCGAAATAAAAATCGGCGGCAAAACCTGGTTTGAGAATTTACTAAAACAATTATTCCGTTCTCCCTTGTTGGATATGAAGTGATTATAAGCAACTCGCGCTACGCGCTCGTTGGTTATTTTATCACTTCATATCCAACTCGGGCTCATCGGAATAATTGTTATATATTCACAAGGCTGAGGTAAATAATAATTGTTTCAGTTTAATTACTCAGGTAAGCATAGGCTAATAAGTACAAGGATTCAAAAAAAGCATTTTCTACAGTGGAGTTTACACATGCATCGTGACTCAGGATATAAGTGTAAACTGCAATTGTAGCCTTACAATTGTAAACTAACAGTGATAAAGAACTAAAAATCACTAACTTTGATAAAGAATTACAAAAGTGACAACTGCAATGACAAGCTTTGGTATGATGGTATTGAGGAATGTCTTTTAAATACATTCATAAAATGTGTTGAATTGTGGCAGTTGCTATTGGTTATATTTCATTTATAAAAAAATGTCAACTGGTCAGTGTAACATGCAGACTACAGACTACAGGCAGACTATGGACTGCAGACTAGGAACCAGGGTTAAAATGCAGTGTTATTTCCATTATCGAGTGCTAACGGTAAACAGGTGAAACAAGCCGTTATTCAAGCTAATGAGAGTGAAAGTCTCCACTCTGGGTAGCCTGAATTGCAACACCATTACTCTGAATATTATGTAGGTTGGCCTAAATAACACTTTGGTTTGTGTGTTTACAGTTAATGTTCAATAATGGAAATGGAATAATGAAAATGGAAATGTAAAGCAGTTTCAAAGTCTAGAATTGGCAGTCTCATTTCACCCTCAGCAGTCTGGAGTGTCCACAGTCTGCATGTTACATTGACTGAGATGAAAATGTAAAAGTGCTCCCACTAGTTTAAACAGAGTTCTTTTTGAGAGTGCAATGCACACAGCTTATGTCATCATTAGCCATTTTTGTGTCTGTGCAGTAGCTCACTTTTTGCCCAAGTGAAAAGACAAATTTTCATAACTAAAAATACTTAGTTCTGCCACAGAATTAACAATTAGACCCCAAGTGGTGTGTCGTTTTCTTGAAGGAATTCTGATGTTCTTTGAGAAAGGGTTGGCAAACCAAAACACTAAGTTTATAATCCATGATGTCGTAACTGAGCACATGACCTAAGAGACCTAAGAGTAAGACCTGTTTGAAACCCATTTCTGAGAAAAAATTGAGCTTTATTATAAAGCAAAATACAAAAAGGCCTACGATCATGCTTAGTTTTTTTTGTAAAGCCCTCAAAGGATAAGAGAACACTAGAGAAGCTGGCAGAAATGCAACTCTGCTGATTGTGTTTTATGTGACATTTCTGTCCTGCAATTGTGTTGCCTGCTTTATAACAGACAAAATGATGGTCAAGCCTTTTTTATTTGGAAACTAGTATATTTAACTAGTACCACCACTCAGTCAGTGTTTAAACAATAGTTTTAAGCAAAAAAACACTTATCGCTGATTTTAAGTGTGTTCTGACAAAAACAACAGTGAATGGTTAAGGGTTATCTACAGAATACAGTGTAATGAGAGCTATTCAAATAACTGGTCAAATTGTAGAACTAATGTGCAGTGAGAATGCTGTTATAATGTATTGTTTTTGTTAAACATTTGACATCAGTGATGTAACTTTATAGCAAATTACATGTAGCCATGATTAGCTCCCATTGAGCAGAAAATCTCGGTAGACAGAAAATCTTAAGTTTTACCTGCTTGATCCAATAAAAATCTGTGAATTCTTTGTCTATTCAGTTTTCACAGTTAATCAGTGATATGTAGGCAAATGTACAAGTGAAACATAAACTTTAATTACCTACAGTACAATTCCACAAGTTGATATATTTGCACCTCTTTGAGGGAAGTAACGGAGAATAAATTGTTCTGTTGTAACATTTGAAGATGTAAGATTATGCAAAAGAAGTTTACACAAGTTCAATGAAGTTAATGATTAAACTTAGTGTATTAAAAACTGATTTCCCTATCCTATTCAACTTTATACCTTATCAGGACAAAATGAGTACTGATCAATTTAAGCTCAGTTTAAATTGAAATTTGTTAACTACAAAATGACATAATTGTGACCATACAAAAGGAAGGTAAAACGTTAAATCTGCCTTCTAGTCTAGTGGCTAGGCAGGCACACATCTTTCATTTCGGTTGCTTGAGGCAACGAGGAGTATTTGTACTCCCCCATAGATGAGATTTTAGTCCATCACAATTTTGACCCTATCATTTATCAGATGATTCTGTATGTTTGTATTAATTACAAGCTCCAAGCTTCCAGATTTGCAGAACAAGTTTACAGCCACGTAAAAAAAAAAAAAAAAAAGATTCTTTGCTGTGATAACTTACACTTTCATGCAATCTAAAAGTTTTGGATAAGTTTGCAACCAGTGTGTGGCTAGGTAGTGCTCTTCCTAAAAGTGCTCTTCTTAAAAGGGTTCACTCATGCAGACCACTTGTTTTTAAATTTGGCGAAAAAATAAGCAAGAAAGCGGCGTGTTACCTTAGCTTGAAATTACTCATGCCCCTACCCCTACATTAGAGCCCTGAGGCATACTAACAGGGACTTTCACGGATATGGAGGCTTACAATCAGAAAATCACTAGGAACGCTCTGAAAACATGTAAATCGCATGAATTAAGTCGGGTATGCAATGGGCTACCTGTTAAATAACAACCTAATGTGATATTTTCTTTTTCTCTTTCATCGTCCATATTGACAGGAGAGTTGAAAAGATGCCGTATTCATGCAAGCATTGCAACAAGTGCTTTAGCCGATCATCAGTTTGCAAGGAACATGAGCGAACTCACACAGGAGTTAAGCTGTTAACATGCAAGTATTGTAAAAAGTGCTTTAACCAGCCATCACATTGCAAGAAACATGAACGAACTCACACAGGAGAGAAGCCGTATACATGCAAGCATTGTAATAAGGGCTTTAGCCGGTCATCAAATTGCAAGATACACGAACGAACTCACACAGGAGAGAAGCCGTATACATGCAAGCATTGTAATAAGCGCTTTAGCCGGTCATCACATTGCAAGCGACACGAACGAACTCACACAGGAATGAAAGCATATTCATGCGAGCATTGTAAAAAGTGCTTTATCCAGTCATCAGAGTGTAAGATACATGAACGAACTCATACAGGAGAGAAGCCGTATACATGCAAGCATTGTAAAAAGTGCTTTATCCAGTCATCACATTGCAAGCAACACGAACGAACTCACACAGGAGAGAAGCCGTATACATGCAAGTATTGTAAAAAGTGCTTTAGCCAGTCATCAGCTTGCAGGAAACACGAACGAACTCACACAAGAGAGAAGCGGTATACATGCAAGTATTGTAATAAGTGCTTTAGCCAGTTATTCGATTGCAAGATACATGAACGAACTCACACAGGAGAGAAGCCGTATACATGCAAGTATTGTAATAAGTGCTTTAGCCAGTTATCACATTGCAAGATTCATGAACGAATTCACACAGGAGAGAAGCCGTATACATGCAAGCATTGTAATAAGTGCTTTAGGCAGTTATCAAATTGTAGGCGTCATGAACAAAAACACGCAAAAGACAGTTCGTTAAAACGCAAGCAGCATGGTCAGAACCTAAAACTTAGAATACATCTCCAGGAGCCAACAACAACTCATGCTAGCAAAGAGTCTGGTATGTTGATGTCGTCGACTGAAGAAAATTTAAGCCAAGTTGAAAGCCTGACCTGTTGGATTTGTCAGAAAGAATTTAGTAGGGAGCCATGTCTCATCCAACATTACGATGATCATATGAGATATAGCCAGACGACGCGTATGTAAACCTCGGCCTTTCCTTTTTTTTTCGTTCTTATTTATAATAATGTTGGTTAGGTTAACCATGACGTAATTCTTTTTGTTAAATATGGTGCTTCATGAATGTTTTTGTTGTTTGAAGTAATGAAATTCTTTTTTTCTGTAGTTTGAAGCAAACGTAATTTCCAGAGAAGCGTTCTTGTGCATTGTTTGTGCTTTAGATCGTAATGAGTCGGTCATATTGGTATTTTTGGGTCTGTCGGCGAGGTTTGATACGGTGGACTATTCTCTTCTAGTGACAAGGCTGTCTACTTGTTTTGGTTTTCAAGGAACTGTGCTTAAGTGGCTGAAATCATACCTGTCTTCACGTAAGCTGTTTGTTTAAGTCGTTAATAGTTATTATTCACAACGTGCATTGAAGTGTGGTGTCCCTCAGGGATCAGTTCTGGGCCCTTTGTTGTATTTGTTATACACATCACCTATTGCTGACATAATAAATGATCATGGACTATCATACCATCTATATGCTGACGACACTCAATTATATATTACCTTAAATCTATCAGCTTGAATGATATCCAACAAGTGAAGTTGAGAGTGGAATGCTGTGTGAGGGACATTGATGAATGGATGATAAGAAACTACCTTAAACTGAACCAGGATAAAACAGACCTTGTAGTCATTAGTTCCAGATTCCATCCTATGCCTGACATCGGTCACATTACTGTTGGTTCTGGGTGCATTGCACCTTGTGACTCTGTTCGTAATTTAGGGGTTCAGTTTGATAGCATATTTAGTTTTGAGGAGCACATTAAGAACACTTGTAAATCATCATTCTATCATTTGAGAGATATTGCTAAAATCCGCAAGTACTTAAGTCAAGATACATGTGAAATCTTAGTCCATGCATTTATTAGTTCGAAACTTCAATCGGCGACATAATTAGTTGACACATTGTCTTTCCATAGCACTTGTAGTGCACCAATTAACACCACTCTTTTAATCGCGCAAAAAATTGTGGAAAAGACCCCGCTCCCCAATTCAATGTTGCTTGTTTATTCCTCAAGATCACAGCAATTGCGGTGCAACATTGTTTGGGGGTGAGGGGGGCTGACATGAGAAGCTAGGAGGGCAAAAGGGGATCAAAGTGACGAAATTGGGTGTTAGAAAGGGGAATGTGTCAACAATTTTGTCGCTGATTGTCCGAAGTGCAATAGTTGAAATGGCTTGAAAATACAGCTTCATCAGGAGTCTTTTGTCTTACGATGTAATCTACCCCATGGGTACTTTCGATTTATTCCGGTGGATAATTGGCAGTAATTAGGAAACGACAATGATAGGTGATTATGTAATTTTGTGGTGACGTGATAAAGGCGTTGAGAACTTGAAAAAATTGGTGCAATATGGTTTTCCAAGGGAAAATCCCAGATGAAACTCGAGCATTTGTCCGCATTGCAAAAAAGTATAGAGGTATGAGACAAAGTGAAATTATGGAGAGGTGTGGTGTTAGTCGGTCCACGGTTTATAGGATTTTGAAAGGAGTAAACATAATGCAAAGAAGTCGCGCGCGACACAAAAGGAAATTAGCAGGAAGACCTCGGAAATTGAGCGGCCGTCAGGAACGTCTCCTTTTAAGGCAGATCAGCACTTTACGCGAGGAAGACGGGAATTTCACCGTAAAAAGGTTAATGGAAAGAGCGGGTTTGAACATGAGGGAAGTTTCCTGTCGCACCGTGCAACGGTTCCTTCGTTCACATGGCTATCGCTACTTGAATAGTAGAAAGAAGGGCGTGTTACTGAACACAGACTTCAAAAGACGCGTACAATTTGCAAAAGCAATGAGGAAAGACTACAACAGTAGTGTTTGGACGGAAAAAAATTGCCTTTTACG
Organism: Micromussa lordhowensis; assembly: GCA_964020085.1. Taxonomy (NCBI): domain Eukaryota; kingdom Metazoa; phylum Cnidaria; class Anthozoa; order Scleractinia; family Lobophylliidae; genus Micromussa; species Micromussa lordhowensis. Next base: position 19,230,410 of record OZ026608.1, read on the forward strand.
TAGATGGGGTGAGTTTTATTCACAAATATAACCCCTACGATCAAGCACGCGCTCCCAAAGGAAAGATATGGCGTAGGCCCCAGGAAGGATTAGCTCGCGGATGTACAGCGAAGGGTGCGCACTGCGGATCAGGAGGGCGCTTAGTGAAGTTTTTTGTTGCAATTAGCTACGGGAAAGGAGTTATTCTTTGTGAACAATACAACTCCTTAAACGGAAGATACTTTAAGACACTCATTGAACGCGAGTTCCAGCGTATGTTTCGAGAATCGCAGAAAGCTTCTAAGTTGTTTATTCAAGATGGCGACCCGAGTCAGAACAGTGCACTGGCTCGTGCTGCATTGAAGAGAGTAGGCGCAAAGCTACTAGCTATTCCCCCACGTAGTCCGGATCTAAATCCGATTGAAAACATATTCAACATCGTTAAAATAATATAAGAAGCAGATGCTATCAAAAAGAACATCAGCTATGAGACGTACGAACAATTTTCAGAACGCATTGTAGAAACATTCAAAAAGCTTGATCATACTTTAATTGATAGAACAATCGCATCAATGAACAAGAGAATTGATGCAATCATTGGCAACAAAGGTTCACGTACCAAATATTGATAACCGCTAACTAAAACCTCTGAAATGTCTTGTTATGGATACCGTGACATTAAGTATAGAAGTTTAAGTTTTGCGTGACAAGAAGGTGTGACATTCTAACAATGTTACGTGATGTGCAATGAACAGTTTCTTTTCATGGTATTTCTTCTTCATATTTATATTAGAATATGAAATTCAGATGTGCAGCATGTTGATGTAATGTCTTTGCAATTAACAACCCATTAAAAGAGTTGGAAAAAAGTGTAGAGTATTAGTTTGAACGATTAACCACGATTAACCACAGGAATAAACAATACACATTCCTTGGCTTTTTTTTACGCTCATGGTTAATCGTGGTTAATCGTGGTTAATCGTCCGCTTTTACAGATGCTCGTCCCCCCGTTGTCCCAAAATCAAGGTGGCAAAGCATTTCCCACAAGGAAGCAGTTGTTTTTGCTTTTCTTGCGGGATTTGTGCGTGGAAACGAAATATTTTCCACCGCACATTCATCATTTCTGTTTCTTTCTCGTCCAGTGCCCCGTTCTTAACAAAAACAATTGGATTCTTTCCAGTGGCAAAAATCGGGGTATCTACAGTAAAAGCGATGTCTTTAGCGTAATGAGATTTAGGAGCTGGTAGGTGCACAAGCTGCCCTTCCAAAAGAAGTAAAAAATCATGCCATTGTATAACAGACGGTGTCCATTTGAAGTCATTTAAAAACATAATCTCCGCCTTCTCTGCTCCCACTCAAGCGAAACTTGTAGAGGCTGGGTTCGAAAATGTCTCGTAAATAACATTCAGTGGGTCAAGCAAAAATGTTTTACCACAATTAGCTACTCCGACAATCATAATATTTCTGTATTTTCCACGACCCTTGTCTAAAAGCTCATAAACTTGCTCGGCAAAATAGCTCTCTTCAACTCCGTTTCGCTCTAACACTTCGCGCGCACAGACTAACCAATCACCGTTACAGTTCTCCACACATTCTCCCAGTCTTGCCTCTTGTAATAGCTGTAACCTACTCTTCCTTTGCCGTTCAAGAGTTTTCTGCGCATCTTCCATTTCCCAGGCCGACTCTAAAATTTCAGCAACCACCTTAGAACCTCTGTTGATAATAAACTCCGCAATGTCAGTTTTACCTTCTAATTTCTGTTCACGCGCAAGCGCCAGCAACTCAGTTCTCGTTTTAATCCTTTTAGCCACGACGATTTCAGACAATTCGTAGGAAGACATTCGTTAATTCTTTCTTTTCTCACTGTTCTGAAAGCGCTCGTTCTTGTCAACACTCTCAAGGTCAGCTTCATCATTATCACATAATGTGTCTTCTTCATTCAATGCCAACGACCGCTTTTTTCTTCGCCTAGAGTGGTTAGTAGCAGAGGCCAGAGTCGTTCTCGGTGGATGGTCATTCGTTAGATCTGGATGACCAAAGCTCTGGATAAACCCTGAATCTTCCTTTGTCACATATTGCCATGCACTGTAGTAGTTCGCGTGAATCGCGGAGAAATGAACAGAAATCCCAAAATTCTCAAGCAACGATCTCTTGCTCTGGAGCCATCTTTGATTTTTGTTTAATTTGATCGCTATGTGATAATGGATTCCTGAACAACTTTCGCTGGTGTGCAATTGAAAGAAAACAATACCGCCTGCACAAAAGACTCTCTTGTTGGGAATCTACCTTGATCTGCACGGCTGTACGTTATCAAATACACTTGCCTTACAGTACGTGAGTCAAGCTCCTCTTCTTGACTTTCTAATATGTCATTTTCACTTTCTTTAGAGCAAAAACCATCAGAATCATACGCTTTCTGCAAGTCCATCTTTTAAGATCTTCGCACAGAAATGCAGATAAGAATTCTGTAACCAAACAACGAAAATATAACAAATTTTTTCGTGGTGTCCGGACGACATACTTGTTAATTTAATCAGTGAATTTTCAACTAATACCCAAATAATTTCTCCAAACTATATTTTGAAATATATTTTACCCACTTAGAGCATATCAATTTTCTTTGTACTCCAAAGAATAAGATCTGAAGGGTTTGTCGTTTTTTCCCAAACACGAATAGCAAAAGGGCAACAAATCGGTCTCAGACAATCGGCGACATAATTAGTTGACACATTGTCTTTCCATAGCACTTGTAGTGCACCAATTAACACCACTCTTTTAATCGCGCAAAAAAATTGTGGAAAAGACCCCGCTCCCCAATTCAATGTTGCTTGTTTATTCCTCAAGATCACAGCAATTGCGGTGCAACATTGTTTGGGGGTGAGGGGGGCTGACATGAGAAGCTAGGAGGGCAAAAGGGGATCAAAGTGACGAAATTGGGTGTTAGAAAGGGGAATGTGTCAACAATTTTGTCGCTGATTGTTGATCACTGTAATTCCTTATTACATGGCCTTCCTAAGTATCTGTTAGCTAGACTACAGGCAGTTCAGAATGCCGCAGCTCGTGTTGTCACACTGACACCGAAGCATGATCATATAACTCCTATTTTAATTAATCTTCATTGGTTACTAGTTGAGTTTAGACTAACTTTTAATTAAAGTCCTTTCATTGGTATACAGTCCCTTCATGGCCTTGCACCTTATTATATTTCTGACCTTTTGAATTTCAAAACATACTCTAGGTCATTGCGTTCTTCATGTAAAGAATACTTAGTGATTCCAAGAAGCAGATTGAAAACATATGGAATGACTTACCTCTAGAGCTTAGGAAATGTGCTTCAGTGGCAACTTTTAAGCAATCCCTTAAAACTTTTTTATTTAAGTTAGCATAAGACTATGAGATTCCTTTTGTTTAAGATGTTTTTGATTTATATAGTAGATAACTTAGGCTATATTTAAATATATTGTATATTGTAGATATTTTATAATTTAGATTTTTCATAATTAGATAGCGCTTTGGACAATTATTGGATTTTAGCGCTATATAAATAAAATTATTATTAATATTATTAATTATTATTCTACAATGGCAAAATCAATGAAATGTTTATAATAGTACAAAAGTAGCTTGCCTTCCAGTTCATGCCAGTACTGGGGATCAAAGGGGATTCTTTCTATTGACATTCCCTTCTTGATGTACACCACAAAATCACACCACTTGGTACCCGTAATTCCCATTTGACCTTGTACCTGTGCATAATAGGGATGGGTAATTTTTAGTTTACACTGTCCATCGACGCTTTCACAACAGAAGTTGCTGTCTGAGCAAGCATCTAGTGGCGTTACAAGAAACTTCGTCTCAGAACATTTTACTTCGAGTAATCCAAACGGTTCTGTGCAACCTGGATCGATTACTTTCCCGTCAGGCGTACAGGCCACAGTTAGTTCTTTTTGGGACACAACAAGGCCACATTTATAAACGTCAACTGGAATTGATCTATTGTTCATATGCTTCATGTAGGCATGTATTGCTTCTGGCTCGCACTTAATCCCGTGGCGTGTATGCCTTGAAGTGAAAGCTTTGGGATGTATTAAGAGTGTTAGCAAAATTTTGATGGTTTCTTTATCGGTGAGAACTTTTTAAGTAAAAATTTGAAGCTGAAAACCGGAATCGACGTTCGAATCTCCACAGCTCACTACTGGCTTGATCTTTTGCGGCGCTCTCTAAAGCTTTTACAAACCGTATCCGCAAAAACGATATAACCAATTAAGGTGGCTGAACACAATTTTCGATGCCTGTGTTTCATTCACCTTTTTCTCTAAAACCCTCGATCCTTTGGTCGCTAAAAAATGGCAACAAACAAAGAAATAACAAATACTTTAAAGTAGTAAAGGACGCTTATAGGGGCCTAGCCAATCAGAGGGCAGCATTTTGTGACGTCACAACCCTTAATGAGGTAGGAATAAGAGGGTTTGTATGGAATAAATTATGCAAATTTATGCGTTTCGCAATCCAAGATGGCGGCCCATAGCAACGGGTTTTGTTTACCTTAGCAACGGTGGCGCAGGCGCAGTAACACATCCACAGTAAGTGTTTTTAACTGATTTTTTAATGGAAGACAAAACTGTACAAGATTTAAGTGTCCATGGTGTATCCGTAGGGATACGATTTGAAAGTGTTCGGGTCTACGACGCGTTTGTCGAAGACGAGTCCGTAGCGTTTGGTGCGTGTGATGATTCGTAGATGTTTGGTGGCTGGGTTTCTCCAGAAGAAATTGGGGTTGACGACGTCGACGTTGCGTCGTTCATCGAGAGGTTGTTGGATCTCGTCGAGGAGGTTTTGGCGCATGACGTTGTAGTTGAGTTGTTGAGCTCCACGGACATTGAGGGTGAATCCTCTGACTTTGCAGCAGGTTTTGCCGTGTAGGGTTTTGTAGCCGTAATTTTTGGGACCAGCTGACGTGAATTCGGTGATGAAGTCGTCGTCGTCGAGTTCGTTGGTCATGTCCCCTAGGTAGTCTCCTAGAGCAATGTCTGGTTGACCTGGCCTGGCGGTGTAGATGACGGAATCGGTGTCAAAGTAGAGAACACGCTGTTGCAGTTGTTCCAAGTAGGTGTAGAGCTTGAGTCGTGCGTGACAGGTGGTGAAAGCGGCGACGAAGATGTTGACGCGGCCGTTATCGGGTTGATTGTCCTTGAGGTTGGAGTGAACGACTTCGAGCGTGTCGTCGTTGGAGAGTCGTACTTGGTGGATGACGCTGAACGGATCGGAGACCAAGGCGAAGAGTTCGTGTGGCGTGTGAACGACTTCGGTGGTGGGTTTGTGTAGATTTTCTCCGAACTTGCCCCAGAAGCTGTTGAGCATGAGTTTGGCCGTGGCTTTTCGTCCTGGATTCTTGACGACGAGATTGGGGTCGAGATCGATGCCTTCTCTCTGTTTGTATCTCTGCACGTACATGGCTTTGTCTTCGGGGGTGGTGGCCCAAGCAGGATATCCGGCGGACTCTTGCTTGATCTTGAGCCAAGTGTTGACGTAATCCGCGAAGAGTCCCTTTTGGCGTTGCTCGGGAGGGAAGTGATAGACTTCATGGATCTTGATCAGCGTGTAGCCCACTTCCACGGCTTTTTGTATTTCGGGGGTGCACCATTCTCCGCGCAGCATGCGTTGCTGGGGTGTGTGTCTGCAGAGGCACGATTTTTCCAAGAGGGGTTTGGTCATCTCTTCTTCCATGCACGCTTGACATAGTGGGAAGGTGAGTTTGCCCTTGTGCCTGTGGGGCAAGACGGGATGATAGAGTCCTTGTGGTGGTGAGATGTCTACTTTGGCCATCCCGAAGTAGTGGTGAATGTCTTGATCGTCGGGGTTGACGAGGACTGTTGGGTGTCCGACAGGGTACTCTTGCGTCTTGTTGACCCATGGGTACAAGGACGTGACGTCGATGTACTTGATCTTTTCGCCGACTCTTCTCTCGGCCACGTGATGCAGTTTGACAGCGTTCGTGCGTCCACCGAAGAAAGCGTTTCTGGGTTGGAGCGGTTCGACGAGTTCCAAGGTGTCGAGGAACTGCCGGAGATCTGGGTTGGTTTTCACGTCTTGATCCCAGTCGCACTCCCACATGATTTTGACGTCACAGCCACGTTGTCTCAGGGCTTGTTGTTTCGTGAGCGTGGCTTCGTAGACTTCTTGGAGGGTGCGGTCAGTGTGACAGATGGGAAATCGGTCGCGGTTCTTGGGAAAGCAGTGAAGACAGCCGTGCCATAAACAGCCATTGAATTCGTAGACGGTGGGTCGTTGAGTGACGGGATCACGGGGATCGAACCCGTCCACCAGATACATGTCAAACACGCGCACTTCCCCTCCGTTTCGTACAGTGCGGATGCGATCGCTTGGGGCAGGATGTTGGAGCCGTAGTTGGTGTTCTTGCCAGGCTAACCATTTGAGGGCTTTGATGGATTGGTTGGATCGGGACCCGTGCCACCCGCGAGGCGGTTCAGAAGCGATCTTGTTGATGGGGACGAGTTTCTTGCGCCAGAATCGGTTGCAAGCGGAGGCGATGGTGACGCACTTTTCCATGGGATCAAAGTCGGCTTTCTGATTGAATTCTTTGCGGAATTTTCTGCATCCGGCTTTGAGGAGTTTGACGTCGGACTCGCAATAGGCTAGCATTTCTCGTTGCAGGATGAACTGGTAGTTGGCAGCGACTTTTTCAGCGTGCCAACGTTCAAACTCGGTTTTTTTCTTGGCGGACATGCCGTCGGGATCGTAATGGGAAGCGTCAGGCATGGGTCCTTCGTAGTCTTGATTTTCCAAGGTGTTGAATTTGTGCGGGAAGAATCCCTTGCACAGTTCCTCAATTCCGAAGGTAGCAGTAAAGTTGGCGAGTGAGAACGGGAGAAAGCATAGGGAGTCCTTGAACGTCAAGCGGTCTGACTGGAAGGAAAGAATCTTGGTGCCCACTGTGATCTGGTTTTTGACTTCACGGTGTTGAGTGTAACAATATTGTAGGAGAAACATACCGTCGTATCCTTTCAGGTTGTGGAAGATAGCTATGACATGTCTGTCATCTCCATCTTGGTCCGTAGCTATCTCCTCTAGCCAGTGAAAGAACTCCGTGGTGCAGTCGGGTCCGTAAAATGAGACTGTATCGTCTTCCTCGTCGGTCTCGGCGCAGAGAAGAATGGGTGTTTGATTTCCCTCGGCATCCGTGATGGCTTCGTAGTCGCAGTAGACTTGGAGTGGAGGGTCTCGTTGTACCCACACGCGAGTGTCAGGATCATTGGGGGTCGGTTCGAGCATTGTTCGTGTGCCCACTTCATCGCGCGACACACGTTTCCATTTGGGATCGTCCTCACTTTCAGGTAGCCGTTGAATGTAGCATTGGTGCGTGGCCACGTGCACATTCTTTTCGCAGATGTGACATTCTCCCCATCCGCACTTGTGAGCCGGGGCGCGACGGTTTCCGCCTCGACGTACTTTGTCGTCCAGTTCGTACACGTGACGACAGTCGGGGCATTTCTTGAGGGAGTCACAGATGGATTTGATGTGGAGACTCCGACGTTGCAGGTGGTAGTTGTAGCACTGGTCACCGAAAAATTTGCGGTGACATAGGGGGCAGACGGAGGTTGGGGTAGGAAACTGTCCAGGTTCTAAGGGTCGTTTGGCCTCTAGGAAATCGGGACAGTCCAAGCGTTTGCAGGAGGTGCAGCGTTTGCCTTTACAGGGATGACGACGGAAGTCTTCGTGATCGTATCCCCGGTTGCAATCGTCGCAGAAATAGGATTTGTTGAGGAATCCAGTGAAAGATTTGCAGCCATCGTAGTGATTGTCTTCCTTGATGAGTCGTATGATCTTGCCTGTGGGGGTGGCGGGGTTACCAGCAAAGATGATCATGTGCGGTGGATCAATGGACACGACTTTGATCTGGTAGTCGGGCAAGGAGGCTTGAAATTGTGTGAGTTCGGGGATTGCGCAGGGTCCTTCGGGGACTCCAGCAAGCTGGTGAAGTTCCTTGGCGAGTCGTTCTTGGACGGTGCGTCCTTGTTTGAGGTTGTGGTACTCTTGGTTGCGGACATCTCCGTCAGCGTCTGCCAAGGCTTTCATAGTGACGATGGCCCTGGCACAACAGAGGTTGTCCTTATTCTTGATGGTGATGCGTGACCTTTTCGCGATATTGCGAACAGCCGCACAGCTCGGCTTGTATCGTTTTCCATTCCCGCTGCCTGGCCCTGGGGTGCGTATGAAGGTGGTTTCCATGCTGAAGGTGTCGTCGGGGGCGAATTCTTCGTTGGAATTGAGTTTGGCCGCGAGGGTCTGGAGATAGGTATCTAGTCTTTCACTGCCTTGCACGAATTCACGTACGGTGAAGATGGTGGATTGGAAGGCGTGCGTGAAAGCACTGGATTGCATGGAAAAGTGGACCGTGGAATGAGGGGTCAGGGTGTTGTCTGCGTCAATCTGTCGTTGGATGGACCTCCGTAACGCGTGGGTCAGTTCTTGTCCTATGTTGTCGTTGGGGGTACTGTCTCTCTGTTGTCGCAGCGTGGCTTCGTAGCGTTGTTTGTTTAGGGCATTTCTCCAATTGCGTCGGGCTCCGACGGGTTGTAGGTCGAATTCAAGGAGGGGATTAGTGCCTGCTCCTCCACCGACCATGACAGGATCTAGAGCTGGATCAAAGATCCAATCGTCATCGTCATCGGGGAACGCCTCATCGTGAGTGCGACGAAGTGTGTTCTGAGATGAAAAAAGAAAAGAGTCTGTTTTTAAAATGAACATGGTTTTTATTTGACAATAACTAAGGGGGTGTTAGTTCGACTAGACCTCCCCATTTTAGAGTCAAGCGCTTTTTCACATGTGGCAATCTGTAAAGGGCGTCCTTGAGACCGAACCCTAGAAATTCGTAGTAAGTTTCATGTTCACTGTGATCTGTGTATTGGGCATTGACGACTAAGTGCAGCCCCTTCTTTATATTGTCTATTTTTCCAGGACAGCTTTCATCCTGACAGGGACGCCTTGTGTATTTGATGTGTCCTAACCCCCAACCGTCTTTCAGTTTGTGGTGATCCATGATTTCTTCGAGCAAGAGTTTCCGTGGGGTGATTTTGCGCAAATCAAGGATGGTTTGCCACGTTGAAAGTGAATGGATGTAGTGTTCAATCTCTGGCGGTAACCGATCCCAGTAACTCTGAGAAGAGAACAAGGTAGTCTGAATCACATTTGTTCAATTGAACCTCTCCATTTGAGAGTAAACTCTCTCATTTTGAGCTCAATGTGTGATTTCGCGTGAGGCAATCTGTTGTGGGCGTGACTTATGCTGTACCCCAGAAATTCACCGTAAGTTTCATGTTCAAAGAAATTTGTGTAATGGGCAGTGATAACCATGTGCTTGTTTATCAGACCCGCCTTCAGGTTGTCTCCTTTTCCAGGGCACCATCGATCATAACAGCGATGCAAGGTGCATTTGATGTGCCCCATCCCCCAGTCACTTTTCAGTTTGTGGTAATCCAGGATTTCTTTGAGCAAGAGTCTACGGGGTGTAATTTTGCGCAAGTCAAGGATGGTTTGCCACGTTGAAAGTGAATGGATGTAGTGTTCAATCTCTGGCGGTAACCGATCCCAGTAACTCTAAGAAGAGAGCAAGGTGTGACCAATGGGGTCTCAAGAAAGAAGGATCACACTTGGTTGCCTTAAGTACTCACTTGTTCATAGTCATCCATGTGGTCATTTAACTCTCTGTCTGTCAGCTCAGCCATGTTCACTGTCCGAGGTGGAGCACTGAAAATGCGGTGATTCCGTCAGCGTGCGCGTTTTTATGCTATCGTCCGAATTGGACCCCAGTCTCTCTCGATTGGGGTCCAGTCCCCTGTCGGTTGTGAGAAGGGGGGATACCCCCCCATCCCCCCGGTGGTCGATTTTACCACGTGACGATTTCCTGCGCTCTGATTGGTTGCGTTTATTTCTATAAAGGCCGTGCCTCTGCGATCTTGTTTTTCAGCGATGTGCGATGGCAGAGTTGAGACGCAGTAGACGGCTTCGCGGTCTTGCACCGGAGGAATCTCCGCTTGAGCAGGTCTGCTTCATTTGTCAGAGAGGTATTGACATCAACACGGTGTCGAGATGTCAATGCACTCCGTGTTGCGGTGTGTTCATGCACAAACCTTGTTACCGTCAGATGGTGCAGACGGTACCCACTTGCGGTAATTGTCGCCACGAGAATGAGGAGTACCAACGTGAAGTGATTTTGGAGACGGATGAAGAGCTTGAATCGGATGATGACCCGTTTGAGATAGGTACGCTTCATCACGATGTGATGGGTAGAGTTATGCGAGAACTGCGCCGATACAGAAATGAACAGAGGTTCGCTCGCACTCACTATTACGGGTCCGTGTTTTGGAGGGAGTTACCGTACGTGCTGGATGCGGGTATCTGGCTGGACTATTACCATAAGCTGGAGGAATTCATGAGACTATTCCCTCGCTATCATTTGTATGTGCATGGACGTGTGAGCTTACCCGTGGATTCCACGATTGTCATGAGACGAGCCGTGTATAAGATGATCGTGTTCAATACGCCCTATGCTGTGTTCCACACGACGCGCGGGTTCGAATTTAGACTGTTGTTTGTCCGAGACGATAGTTCGAACACTGCGCGAGTCGATCACCTTAGTTTGTTGCCTCACTCCGGAGGCCCGTCACTGTATCGGGATGATTTCTCAATTTTCGATTTTAATTCAATTTAATTTTAATTTTTCTGTAGAGACCGAGATTCGACGTAGAGACAGGAATTATCAGTTGGTGCATGATGTGATTCTTGGATACAGAGATGAGGCTCGCCCCTTCCAAACGCATAATTCTTTGACTCCGCGCACATGGTCCATCCTACCCGCACGCCTTTCGCCAGTGGTGTGGTTCCAGTACTATCAGGCAGTGGAGTGTTTTGTGCGCGACCACGGCGTTCGGAGAGTGTACATTCATGGCACTGTGTTTGTGCCTTTTGAAACCTTGTTGCATATCGAGTCGCGAAAGGCCGTGTATAACATGTTTTTTTTCAATACGCCCAGGGCGCTTTGGGCATTCCTTAGGTTCAGGTTGTTTTTCGTGGCCTCAACGGCCGTTGAGGATCAGATGAGCATTGAAAGACTCGGACTGACTTGTATAGCTTCGGCTTCCAGGTATCCGAGTAGTGGTTACCTATTTGAGTTATGACAAGTCAATTTGTAACAACAACAACGATGTAACACTTTTATTGTTTCTGTTGCAAAAATAAAAATTACAATTTGAATCGTTTCTTGGTCTGCATGATCTTCTTTACAATGCGTTCTGTCACTGTTTTTCGAGGCAGTTTGTCAATGGACTTGATCATTTTTGTGTCCGCTTTCCACTTGTCTTGTAAACTCTTGGCCTTGGAGTAATCGATGTCGTGTTGTTTGGCGATTCGATCCAGTCGGTTGATCCCAGGATCTCCCCGTGCTAGGCGTTTCTTCAATTTCGTGCCAGGTCCCATGTATTGATAACCAGGCCAATGGAACTCAATCCCCGTCTTTCCCAACCATTTTTGAATGTCAAGACCTCCACTCCTCCTCCTCTTCGTTTTTTTAATCGCTTTCTTCTTCTTCGTCGGTGTCATACCGAAGTGGACCTCTCAGACTTCCTTGGGGATCCCAATCTTCCCAACCTGAGGAGGGTTTTCATGTGAATTATGAGTCGGTTTTTTGACAACAACGAACAACACTTTTATTCCTAACCTGAGGAGGGTTGTAGCTTTTCCACTTCTGTCTTTCGTTTCGGTCGTTTCCCTTTCGTGAGTGATTTCAAGGCACCGTCCAAGGCTCCCTCCAAGCTTTGTCTGAATGCACCCTTAGACTTGCGAGAGGGTTTTGAAGCTTTGGTGGTAGTGGGTGCCTTACTTAAGGGTTTTTTGGGTCTTGGAATTTTTGAGGTGGTGAGTGTCTCTTTTTTGATGCCTGACGTGGAGGGGGTGGCAGGTTCCTGCTTGATTCTGACTGGACTGACTGGTTCCTTCTTGACCCCTTTGATGATTTGCCTCAACATGTTTTCTATGGGTCCGTCAGCCATTCCCTCGGGTTCTTCGGTGTTTTGGTACACAGTAGGGGCCGCAGACCCTGTGCGCACGCGTTTCACCAATCGGGCCTGTTCCAGGGCCATGGGTTTGGTCATCTTGACCGCCAGACTGTCTGGAATCCTCTTGTCTTTCAAAATGAGATGTTGTTCTGCGGCCAGACGTCCCGCTTTGTTCAACAAGGCACTCTCCGTGATCTGTCCTTTGTAATAGTTTTGTAATTGTTTGAACTCCTGCACGGGTACCATCATCACTTCGTCCGTCATAGTCGTTTTTCAGGGAAATCTGACAGTTGGCTCAGGGCAGTCTCGTAGCAGTCTTGCCAGTATCTCACTTCTTCTTGTTTCTTTTCTAATCTGAGTTGAAGTCCTTGGATGGTTATCTTCCCCTCGCCGCACTTTGTACACAACTCGACACAACCACCAGGTTCGGTGGTGTCTTGCTTCGTTTGACACGTTTCACAAAAGTCACCAAACTTTAAAGCGATGTGTTCTTGGTACAAGTCATTATATTTGCGGTTCCATTGTGCCACGGTTTCTTTGAGTCTGTCTTCACGCGCGTTGGAGGCTTGCAACAGTTGCACTAGGTTCGACACTGTATCGTCTTTGGGTGACGGTGGTGGTGACCTTTTTTCGGGTACTACATCTTCCCCCAGCAGCGGATACCCTTGCTCGTCTCGCCCTTTCATCGTACACAACATGCTCGAAAACAACCTTCTAAACCACTCCAGAATCCTCTGCCTTTTTGCTTGAGGAGATGCTCTCTTCGTCGCTTGACGGAGTTTCTGCGTCTACCCACTTCGCGCAACACCTTTTTATGTCGTTTCAATTTCCCATATGTGGCGTCATCGATGGGGATTCGTTGTTTCAGCAGATTGAGAACCATCTCGCTGACAGCATTGATCTGATCGGCGTTGGCGTGTGTCAGCATGTCTTGACGCTTGTATCGATTGGCTTTTTTCAGGATGCTCTCCAAAAAGGGGCGTTGTCTTCTCAACCGCTTCATCGTCGCTTTCTGTGCCCTGTGGAAAAGACAGCGTCTTATATGATGTCACATGACGCAGCAGCAGCCTGGATTTCTTGCCCCGTACCCTTTTCGTCTATGGAGTGGTTTTTTATCTTCTCCTTCGTCGGCGTGTGGCTGCTTCCAGGGCTTTTTTGGCTCCAAACCCAGCGGCACCGGAGGCTGCTCCCAAAGCCAAGGCTTTCCCTCCAGCTATAATTGCCGGTAGTATGGCTGCCAGGGGAAAGATGCCCCCTTTCTGGCGTCGTGTTTTCTTCTTCCTCCCTCTCCCTACTGTGGTGCGTCTTCTTCTTGGCATGTTTAGGATGCAAATGAGGATCCTGGGAGTGTTTCCGGTTTTTGTATTTTTTCTGCAAGGGATTCTGGACTGAAGTGCTTGTCGTAACTTCTGAAGTACCTGTCATCCGTGGAGGGTGTGAAATCCGTGATGGTGTCGTCCAAGGTTTGCATTTTGGTCAAGAAACTGCTCATCGAAGAATCGTCCATACCAGCTCTGACGTAATTTCTGAGTTCAATCAAGGTCTTTTCGTAGGTCGTGTAAGCGAATTTGCACATGTCCATTTTGAAGGAATACTTTTTGAAATCATTCCAACCTTTCAATAAGGTGGCAGAGGACGTCAAACCTACTACGACGAAACTGTCTTTCCACACAGATCCAATCACGACACTCGCAGCCATGATCACCAACGCCATGCCGTTGAAAAAAGCGTTGCACTTTTTGAAACGATAAAACATCTGTCTCTTGCACCACCATTGTTTGTGATAGAAAAGATACAATCCGTCCAATCGATTCAGGGACTCTGCGTCGAGAATCGTGGTGGAATGATGTTCATTCATCAAACTAACGGGGGACGTCATGTCTGCTTCTCGGCTTGTTCTATCTGCTTCGCCTTCTTCTTGGCACGGCGTTCATATTCCCATAGTTCATACTTGAAAGCGGTCTCCCTGTAATCGTTCGCGATGTCCCACACTTGTCTGTAACAGGTGCACGCCGCGACGCGCTTCATGGCGTCGTGGTCCATGCATTGCGGATCCCTGTAGGAGAGGGACCGTTTACATTGATCCAAGAAATGAGGAAACCACTTGACTTCACTACGCAACATCTTATCGTCGTCTTCTTTTCTTTTTTCGTTTGAGCACTTTTCGGACCGCGTTGTTGGCTCCAGCACTCACACCACCGTAAACGGCACCTTTCAATGCTCTGATTCCCAAGGGTTTCAACGTCGACAAGAGGCGATCTAATTTGCCACCCTTGATCGTTCTTCTTCGTCTACGTCTCATGGATGTTGTCAGTTCCGCACACTGGTGGAATTGCGTGTCACGGTGGGACGCCGACCGTTTTTATAGGTAGTGGTGATCGTGTTCGTGGTGGTGATCCCAGCAATACGGCGACCTGCCGCCGTTTGTTGTTGATCTTGCAAGATCTGCTCCAGTTGGCGCTGCATTTGGGCTTGATTCATACTCACTCTACCTCTGGACGGACCTGGTCTGGCGGAGGAGGCGGGAGTGGACGCGTTGCTGCTAGAGGCTGACGAGTGCGATGGGGAGGGTGAGGGTGTGTTTCGACGCGGTACTTGTCTGGGTTGTTTGCCACCCGCAGTGAGACGTCTGGGTTGTTTGCCACCCACAGTGGGACGTCGTGGTGTTTTGTAACCCACTATGGGTCTGCCTCCAGCGTATCCTTGACCGGGTGGTGTGGGTGGTCGTCCTGCCTGTTGTCGGAGAGCGCGCGTCATACCCACACCGATTGTGTTGTTCCCCGATGCAGAGGTGGTGGTCGTTCCCACACCGATTGTGTTATTCACGAGCGGAGGTGCCGTGGCTGTTCCCACACCAATGCTGGGGCCCGGGGATGAGGGTGGCGGTGGTGTGTTCAAGGGACCCGCATTGTTGGACTGCGTCCAGGAAGGTGACCCATACACGTTCAGATGGTCATCGTCCCAAGCACTTATCCAGTCGTCGTCGGGCATGTCGCCCGACACGTCCAAATCATCTAACAAATCGTCGGACACGTTACTGGCCATGCTCCCTGGCTATTGCTTTCTTCGCCAACTCTTCTTGCGTATGAATTAGATCCTCAAAGTGGGGTTGATTATATGCTTTCACGAGGGACCGTACTTGACGCTTGGACACACTCTGTGTGATTCGTTGCATGGGCACGTAATCCGTTTCTTCTGGATTCATCCAACTCAACCGAGCTTCACAAATGAGAAGGAATCTCCCAAACCACGCCACCTCACTCCGCAGCATCTCGAAATTGATGACATCGCACGAACCCTTCCTCTTTTAATAAGTGACTCAGGACGCGCTGATCGTCCTTACTGGTTGGATGCAGATCCAGTAGCAGATAACCAAAGGGACGGTCCGTCACCTTTCTGAATGTGTCGAGGACATCAGACCATTGCGTGGGAAACGATTGCAACAACAGGTTGCGCATTCCCAATTGATCTCTGGGATTCTTGAAGGCCACGATGTAATGGGCGTTGCGAGATATGGTCTTGGCGAATTTTCCGTTCGGAAACAGATCCTGACACAAGTAAATGACCGTGATGTTTTGATGATGAGAGTGTTTGGTGAAGAGATCCAGGACGCGTTTGTCGTTCCCACATTCGTCCATCAGATCGTCCAATACCAGCAAGCCTCCTTGAGGGAACCATTTGGGTAATGAGTCGCTGTCAGGAATCCCTTCGTGAAACTTCACACCCCCTTTCTTGAGCGGTTCATACCCCTTTTGCCACGAACCATAACAATAGTGAATGCTTTTCGGCGATTGAGCGAACAAGTCAGAATTGTTCAGCAGTAACTTGGTAGTGAACACAGTTTTGCCACATCCGGAGGGTCCGGTCACCATCAGACTCGCTGGGGTGTGAAATCGAAATGCTTTACGCAGTTCCATGGTATCGATCGGACTGACTCGCAACGCGATCGTGTCCGTACTTATTTCAAGGGGGCACTCGTCATGGACATGGCTCGCGAACGCTGATAGAATAGTTCGAATTGGAGTTCAAGGTCCTGGTCTTTCAAGAGGGGTGTCACTCTTCGATAACTATCGCATGTCAAAATGCGTTCGAGTGTAAGACGGTACGGATGATTTAAGGGTAACTGGAGACACATGTCCCTGCAAAGGACCAAGAATTGAGGGAACCACTGGACTTCACCACGCAACATCTTGTTTCAACTGACAACTCTTTAATAAATGCCTCTTAATTTAACATCTTGTTTTTAAAACTCTTAATTTAACAAATGGTGTACACCATACAAGGACCCTCGTGTGTCCTGGTGACACTCCATGAATCGGGCGCAAATCTTACGCCAAGCTAACTCGTCAACAATCAAACGTTCCAACCACATGCCTACTTTGTGATCATTGTTCACATAATCGTTCGTTTCGAATTCCTTCAAGAACTCGTTCATGCTGCGACCCAGAGCGCGAAAAATCAAGTAGATCAAAGCATAATCGCCACAACTCTGACTGAATAAGGACTGAAGGCTCTTCCCATTGTGCACTCTGTACTTGAAATGACCATTCAGCCACTCTTGCAAAGGGTGTGTGGTGCCGTACACCTCCAAGGGGAGAGCATAGCTGTCCATGACTTCACACACGTTTCCCTCTGTCCACAGAGCTATCCAATGCATCCCGGGTTTGTCGTGAGGATCCGTGTTTACAATGTAGGCCGTGGGTCCCTCTTTGGACGGTGTCTTGGGAAGTCTATCGCATGGAACCGTTCCGTAAAAGACGGGGCCAAGCTTCGGATGATTCATCGCCAAATGATCCAATTGCAAATTATTCAACGTCACTTTCTCCATTACTGCTGATACACGTCATACACCACTGTCTTGTTTCTGTCAATCTCCAAGATATTCTCGAATTCGCCGTACAACAAGACGGTGAGATTTTCACCTGGGTTGGCTCCAAAATTGATCACCAAGCGCAGATCACCGCTCTGTTTGGGGTTCAGCACTGAACTGTGCAAATTCCCGTTGGCTGTGTTATCAAATACAAACAGGGTGCAGTGCTTGTCTTGTCCCCAGTCCTCCCGTCTGATCATGTTTCCAGTACTTTTACGCAGACTTCCTGACGCTTGCAGAAATCTGTAGTAGCCCCTTCGGTCTTTGGCACCACTGTCATGCTGCAGTTCCAGTGTTTCATAGGGATACTCTTCACCTCTCACCAATTGCTTCACGGAGGTGACATTGAACTTTTTGAAAGAAAACGGGTACTTGGTGACATCCCCGTTAAAGGCAGCCGCTTCTATCAACGCTACCACCAACACGTTGGGGAGTTGATTGTGAAAAGGGTTGTTGCACTCAAAGTATCGCTGATCACCGGGGTGAGAGTAAGTGCGAATTTCGCTTCTCACTGTGGGGTACGCGACCGTTTTTCCCTCGAGCATACTGTTCCTCAGTTCTCTGTAGATCGAGGCAGTGACTCTCACTTGTGCCAGATACAATTTCACTTTCACGTCTTCCTGCCGCAGTCGGAGGGCTTTGGCACCCTGAAATCTCATCGTGAACATGTCCGGTGAGTTGAAGTACATCTGGATCTGGAGTTGGACACCTGGAACCAACGCTTTGCTGAGATGAAACACCTCCAGGTAAGGCTTGAATCTCAGGGTGACTTTGTTTCCTCCAACAAAATCAGCCAATAAACCTTTCATACCGCGGACCACTTCTTGCGTGTCTTGGGACAGTGCAGCAAAATCGGCATGAGCTAGGTCCAACTGATTGGCAGTGAGAGCATCAGGGACGTTGATGCCATTGAACCACCCCTCTGGCTGCAGTATCGTCTCTCCGTCTTGTCGGTTGTTATTCAGTAGGGTTTCCAGGTAAGCTTTGTAATGATACGTGTCGGTCTGAGGGCTGATGAGTGTTCCGTTCAGTCTCACATTGATCTGTTTGAAGAGCGAGTGAGCCAAATTGTTGACTGGAAAAAGGGTGTCCGCTGCTACCAGATTGCCATTGTCCGCTGCATTCTTCATCTGTAGTTCCACTTCGAAGTAACTTCGATTCAAATCGATGTAATCTTCCTGGGGGTCAATTTGGAAGTCCACGGGGTTGATCCCTGTGGTAAAGGGATTGATGGGGACAAAACGGCACGAGGACATGCTGAGGTCCGTGGGTGGTATCTTGAACAGATCCAGGGTAGGGTTGAGCACCCCCACCGAGCGTGCGTGAGCTATCATGTCAGTCATCGTCGCTTCTTACGCCTCCTCCTCTTCCTCTTCAGGGCTGTCTGTATCCAACGATAGTCTCCGAGATTTGATCTCGAAGGAAGGAACATTCCTCCTTTATACACTCTTCGTCGCGACAGACCACTCGCGATGAGCGGAATGCGTTTGACGCGTCTTGAGTAGATGGGAATCATACTCCAAAAAGGTCCTTTCTAACTTTCTTCGAGACTTGACGATTGATCACTTGCTTCGCTTTACGTTTGACGGCGCGATTGGCTCCTCTCTTGATCCCAGCGAGTCCCCCTTTCCAATTGACCTTTGCACCGCGACCCAACCCTTTTATTCCTTCCAGGGCCGTTTCTGACACAACATCGCGAAGGATTGCGGGTCCACTTTTCTTGATCTCTTTCCAGAGTCCGCTCCCGGACTGAGTCGTGTCGCCATGAAATCTCACCAAACCATTGCCTATCATGCTTTCTTGAGGTGTATCGTGACGACTGTATTTCCGTCTCCGAACTTCACCAATTCACCTGTTGTCTCAGCCACTTGCACTTCTATTATGTCCAATGTCTCCTTGCGCACAGGAATATATTGAATGTGGAGAGGCTCAAAATACTGAGCTCCTTTTCCAGTGCGACTGAAATTGATTTCTCGAAGCAAATCCGTCACTTGGTCCCCCACCACAGAGCTTCCACCCACGTCGGAATACACGAACAGAGAACGTTTCTCATTCCCTATCACATTCTGAAAGGCACTATTGAAGTTCGTGAAGCGCCAGTTGCAAAACAGGGACAACTTGAGGACTCCATCTTCGACAACAAAGTAACGCCACCATCTACTATCGGAAGTGTCATTGGGAAAAGTCTTGACGGCGCGGAAGAATTCCATCTTCATGTTGGGGCCAACGATGTATCCATTTCCTTTCGGTTTGATCCACCCCATTTGAAGTGCCAACTTTTCATTGAAGGACATCAGGTAAGGGTCCCCAACACCCTTCACATACGACGTGTCCAATTTGGTGTTGTCCAGTACTAGGTCCTGACCTTCCCACTTGAACTCATAGCTGCACGTTTTCCCGTTAGCAAATTCTCTCAAGTAACCCGGGGGACTTTTGAAATTTGTGACTTGGGCGAACTTGAAGATGAGGGCTCTCATGAAGCTCAGTCCGTCCACTATGTTGTTGTCGTGCAGGATGTCTTGAAATGTCAGATTCGTTTCGGCGCTACTCGTGGTGTAACTGTCATCGGATTTCCTTTCCTTGATCAACAACCATTTGGCTCTCAGGAGAGGATTATCCAATTCCTTGAACGGTTCCAGATTGATGGAGGCATCGGGTAACGAGATGGCACTCAATCCCACTTGCCATCCGGAACCCTCCAAACGTATCGCTTGAGGTAAACGGATCTTGTAATGATTGGCTTTGTTGTTGGGAAACTCCTTCTTGTTACTGTGACTGGGTAAGGTGAGGTAGAATGGATCACTCATGCTTGAAATGCAATGTCACTGTGGTCACTCCCGAGGTGAAGTCCGTCAGAGCACCGGTGTTCTCGGCCACTTGCGTCTCGATAATGTCCAGTACATCGCTGCGCACAGGTATATATTGGATATGTTTGGGTTCGAAATAATGCTCTTCGGGATTATAGGGTATTTCTCTCAAGAGATCCGTGATCTGATTTCCCATAATCACACTCTGACCCACACTCGAGTACACGTACAAGGAACGTTTAGGAACAACAGTGTGCGTGTGACTTCCAAACGCTTCCTCGAAACTTCGATCCAGGTTCACGAACACCCAGTTAATGTACACACTCAGGTACAAAGCGTCAGCATCCGTCTTGAAAAAAAGTTGGTCCCGGTTTCCAATCACATCGGGAGGCGTAGGAACTTCATGATTCACAAACTCTTTCCTCAGATTGGGTCCCAACACGTAACTGCGGTACCCCCATTTAATCCATTTCATTTTCTTGGCAAATTCCAGTCCGATCATTATAGATGGCCACACACGATTTTTGTCAGTTACTGAACCAATTCCAGCACTGTGCATGGTGCGCGACGTTCTGGAATTGTCCATGAGACACTCTCCGTGATCCGCGCGACGCATCACCACATACGACAACGCCGGTAAAACATTGTACTCGTAGTTTGGATCCGTGTCCTTGATCTCCACGACTTGATCCGTTCCTTTATTCTTGTAGCGTGTATCTTGCATCATGCTACTCGATTTATCCACCTCGTAAGTGTCGTCGACCTCGGCTTGATCTCCAAACGACCCCAAATATCGGCGACGTATCTCATTCATCAACTCCGTTCCATTCCTTGGGGGTACGGTCAAATCCGATTCTCGGACAGTCACCCATCTCGGACTGACCCACAGACCTGACGAGTCCCACTCGGCATACCAATGGAACCGGAACAGAAAAGGATTGGTCAAGTTCATTCGCCTGGTCGTTCGAGGTGTATGCGTGGACAGTGGTAGCGAGACACCACTCAGTCCCACTTTCCAACCCGGTTCTCGGAACTCAAGTGGATAAGGCAAACGGTTCTTGAAACTGTTCGCTTCATTCGATGGGAACTCCGTCACACACGCATTGCTGCTCAATTGCACGTAAAGGTCCTTCATGGCTTCGTCAACACGTCCTTCTTGTTCAACCAAGTGTCATACTTGTCTGGCCACCCTTTCCAACGCACCAGCACTTTATCACCTTTGCGTTTGACAATCTTGTCGATCCTAAATAGGTCTTCGTCCTCCACTGTCACCTTCTGCAGATCTTGCGCATAAAATGTACCTTCGATCGGTGAACCATCCCATTCATTCACCTTATACGTAGGCACTTGACCTTTTCGCACCCCGCGCACCACAAAGACTTCTTCGGTCCAACCGGGCAGATACCCTTTCTTGAACTGCCTGAACTTCTTGTTGAGTCTCACGCGATCCCCCACTTTGAACAGGGGTTTCTTCCATTTGCCTTTCTTTCCATAAAGGGTTTCCCACACTTCGGGGGTATTGGTCAGAGTGACTTCATTCGGGGCTCTCTTGATACTGCGGTGGAACGATCGATTGTAACCTCGTACGAGATCTTGCAAGACCGGGACAAAGTTCAAGGTGTTCTTCACGGTGAAGTAACGATACAGGCGTTGCTTCAAGGTACGATTGAAACGTTCCACGACACTGGCTTTGGTGTCACCACTGGTCGAAAAGTGATGAATGTTTTTCTTTTTCATCAAGGCTTGGAAGGTCTTATTGTAAAATTCCTTGCCATCGTCCGTCTGAAGGTTGATCGGCTTTCGTCCCCCTTTCAAGATCTTGGCCAAGGCATCCGTCACAGCGCGACCCGTCTTGTTCTTCACGGGCTGCACCCAGGCATGTTTTGAAAACACATCCACCACCGTCAGAAGGTATCGATAGCCTCGATTGTACTTGGCAATATTGATCACTTCGATCAGATCCGCCGTCCACTGTTCGTCGATTCCAAAAACGACCACGGGTGAAGTGGGAAAACGACGCCGTTGCGGTTTATGCAACGTGTACCCCAAATCTCGTTCCAAGACCTCGCGCGCCCTTTTGAGCGTGATCCCATTGGCCTTGGCAAAACGGGTCAATCCCCCCAAACTACCGGGTTTGAGGGGGTCGCGATACCGAGCCAACAACGTCCCGGTAGAGGGCTTCTTCTTTTTCATAGCAACCGCCAGAGTTCACGCACGCAGATTCTCCACAGTTCGTAACGACTATCCCGGACTCGCAGATACTTTTCAAATGAATCGGGTTGACGTTTCAACCACATGATATAAACGACAAAACGCATCACATTTTTCTCGACATTGGTCTCGTCAAACACTTCCAATGGATCAAACTCACTACTCGGAATATCACCCTCCCCATAGGCAGCAAACACTCTTTCGCATTTACTGCACAATCGGACCCAACTCCATCGATCAGACATTCTACGCCACACCTTGGAGAGCTCAGAGCACATCACACTCAATACCAAAGACATGACTGAAGTCAAATCAACATTTTTATTCAACTTATATACATTTTTTTCAAAACCAGGTACAAAAATTGATTGGTTCGTTTTTCAAAAACCAGGTACAAAAGAGAGGGCTAACGACAGACTTCTTCTTCATCGGACGAGACGAACTCGTCAACCTCAATGTTTCGATCCACGAGAAACTCATCCTCGTAGGATTCCCAAGAATAATGCTTGCAATTACTATGGCGACAATCACTGCATTGGCCGGGTCTCCAGTTCAAAGCGGCTTCTTCATCCCCATTCACGTAAAAGGTCAGACGCATGTCCTCTTTACACGCAACACACAACACTCTACTGTCTTCGTTCAAAGCCTTATAGAAAAAACGATCCTTCCACGCATTACGCTGATGCACGAGCTCACTCACCACCCCCTCCATTTTACAACACATTTCTCTATAATCACCTCTGTCAATGGTCAACAAGGACTCGAGACGAGTATCATAGGATTGCTCTTTCAATCGACTTGCCATGGCTTGACCGAACCTGACGGGCTCCATCAGATCCTGGATAGCATCACGACTCTTGTAATTGAGGTGATCAGGACAAAGCAGACAAATGCGATCGTCGTCCAAGCTGGGGTCTTTGCAAGGAACGAATTTGAAATCGTCCGTCACCTTCTCACGAGGCAGTATACAACACCACTCACCGCAGAAGAGATAGACCCTATCATTCCTCTTCATCAATTCCAAGATCCTATTACCACCCCAAAGCGGACGGCGAGACAAAATAAAATCGGGACTCACTGGAGCGACAGGAACATCTGGGAACAGATTGTCAAACAAAAGCACCGTTGCACCTGTCAAAGGGGGTTCCATGGACCCAAGATCCCTCATCTTCACATCCACCATACGAGTCACCACTTCCTTGATCTCGTTATTGTCCGTGTAATACGTCATGATGCAGCTGAGACTAACAAGAGGTCAGGTCGAGAATGACGCGACACTGAAAGCGTCGCTCCTTTTATACTCTACGAAAAACATCACTTTCACTGCGTACCCGTACTTTTTCGATCACGTTCACAAAATCACATTCACTGAGTACGAGTACTTTTTCGATCACGCCACGTTTCGTGATTGGTTCTCCCAAAGCATAAATTGAAGCACCCTCATCGCACACAAATCACTTCAAGACAAAAGCCATGGATGCCAAGACACCAGAAGGCAGCAGTGCTCAACCTCCTCCCAAACGAAGGAAGACCGAAAACAGCAAGAAGAGAAAGAAGGCAAACCTGACACTAGATTTCAGCAAGCTCAAACCAGGTAGGACTCAAAGCACCTTAGATCGATGGTTATTCAAACCCAAGTCACCCACGCGCGTTCGGTTCAAGGAACAAGTACTCATAAAAGAAATCATTGGACCCTCAGTCAGTTGGACCACAGTAACCCTCAAAGGGTTCTCGCACCGCAATTCCACTTTTGCCAAAAAACGGGCACGCTTAAAACAAGCCATGGCTCACACGCATCGCTTGCGAAGACAACGACTCACTCCCAAGAATGCGCGAAGAATCGTTCACATCCTGGAAAGGATGAGACGAGAAAACACGAAACTCGGATACTAACTGTTCCTTTCTCCATGCAGAACCCATAGGAACCATCCTGAATCTGCAGAAACTGCCGCAACACACTGGATCCGACCAGAACCCCCTACACAACCTTCCACAACACATAGGAACCCATGAAGGGCCACGATACATAGGAAACGTCCGGGATTTTCCAGATTACAAGAATGATCCAGAGTACGGTGGAACCATCCAGGGAGGTCTCATGACTCTCCTTGGACCGGTCGAAATACCGCCCACACCCGACGACAAGGGGGAAATCGTCGAAGTACAAGTCTTGGAAGAAGGGAAAGCACCGAACGTCGAGGAGGGGGCGTTCGACCCCGACGAATTCTTGAAGAAACTAGAACACTGTCGCTACAGTCCCTACTGTCCCAGGTGTGATGTGCCCATGAACTATGGAAGTGTCCCATGCCCCGACGGAAGCATTTTTGAGTATTACAGGTGCCCCACAACGAGATTCAACACCAAGTGTTATGTGACTTGCCCCACCAAGGAAGCGAAAGAGTACCTGAGACGCGTGAACGAACAGACCCACCCCTGCTACCAAAAGATTGACCCTGCCCGTTTTCGTTGCGATTGCCACAAGTCCTTGGTACTAGCCACTTCCCACTCAGTCAACAACCCGAATCGACTGTACCTCAAGTGCCCCAAACGCACCTGTAATTTCTTTCAGTGGATCAATGAACAACCCAGAGGCATGGCCAGACACATTCTCATGGACAACTGACTTTTTATTGACACTTTTTACATTGTTTTGCCAGGGGCGTTGCTGGTCTTTTTTATTCTAACATTTTTATTTGTACATTTTTTATTATTAAAAAACATTTTTTCATTGAACAACGTGTCTCAATGTATCGTCTCTATCCAACTGATGACGCATTTCTTCTTGGCCTTCCTGGTTGAATGTCATAAAATAAAACTCTATCACTTCAATGTGACTTTGGGCGAGTCTTCGCTGACGCGGTTTCAAATGTTGATGAAAAGGCTCGAATCCCCAACACATCATCAGCTGCGTAAAAGTCATTCGATCCACTGGTGGTTTTGCCCCCGCACTGAACCAATCAAGGTTAACCCGAATGGCAATGATCGCATTAAACAAGTTCCTCGCAAACACTTTCTCCATCCGCGCGTATCTCGACTTCCACCGCGTCCAATTCTCCCGCTCCTTATCGAAGAAGGTGAATATTAAATTCACCATAAAGTCCAGCTCACTCGACTTGGCGAAGCGACTGACCTCGACTCGCCCCGCCAACACGTCGCGTATCGCCACACCCGCTTGCTCATATTCGGACACCCAATTCGCGTTTATCTCATCACAGGCCTCCTCGTAACTCAGTTCGCCTCGTCTCGGTACGTGCACTGCACTACGCTGCAACTCACGCAACGCCATCCTTTTAAAAACGCTCATACACTGGTCAACAGCAGAGTGACTCTCCGAAACGCCTCTCCAGCTATATAGGATTTCAATCCACCAATCAGAGCGCAGGAAATCGTCACGTGGTAAAATCGCCGACTAGGGGGATGGGGGGGTATCCCCCCTTCTTACAACCGACAGGGGACTGGGGTCCAATTTCGGACAACTGTATAAAAAGCGCAGCGCACTGCTCACTCGCCACTTGCTGAATCAGACAGAGCATCTCGTCAAAAGCCATGGAAAGCAAACCAGGTGAGTATCGCATTTTCATGGATACAAACACTTTTTGGGGTCAGACCCCTCACACTTTTTCTCTCGCTCACAGACAAACATTGTTACGTGTGCAAGCAGACCAGGCCATGCTGTCGTCAACCCCTGTTAGAATTGGGAGAACGCGGGCACCATGAAAAGTTCGTACATCCCGTCCAAGGGCCTTTGAGAGATGCCTGGGGGCTGGGCTGCGTGTGGGTCACCTGCTGCCATAAGTACCACGGGATGTACTATGATGACGAGACCAAAGTCTACAAACCCATGTACCTGGGGGACAACGAGAAGCAAGCCCTTAACAGAGTCAATCATGTAAAATCGTTCCTTGCCGACATCGGGCACAATTTTTGAACATGTAATATTTTTGAGCTGTGACACAATAAAAATCATTCTTGAGATTAAAAAGTTGTCTGTCTTCCTTTTTCACAGAAAACAATGACCCTCAAAAAACAAACCAAAATGAGGTAAGACCCTTGGCTTGCAAAATACGGTTAGACGAACCACACCCAGGGGAAGACACCACTCTCGTCTATCTACACAATCAGTTCCCTCACTCATGCTACGAACGAACAGACCTATCCCACTTATGGATCTACGGGCGCATCTTCGAAACCACTTCGGGCTATCACGGTGAATTCTTCACCCCCGAAAACATGATGTTATCCCTTATCCACTTAGGAGGCAATGAAACAGAGACCCTCAGGATGATGAAGCGTATCACACAACAACACTTGTACATTTTATCCTTAAAGGACTGTCAATAACAGTGTTTTATTTTCAAATAAAATTCAGAGTTTTCTATTTACAACATTTTTCAATGACTCTAACACAGTATTTTCACAGATTTTTTCAATCACTCCTCCTCAGACACAACAGCCACAAAACGTCGGAACGTCGCTTCTGATCTATTCACGTCTGCACTTCGCCACACCTTCCACGCTTCATCAAAACCATCCGACAGGCGCAGCAAATTCATTGGCTTGTCCCTGAGAGTTTCGTCTCCGCATAGCTTTGCACAAAGACCATTTCGGAAACCCTCCATCTCCACAGCAAGACTGTTAACCTCTCTCTTCAGGATCGAGTCCACACAATCATGGACCACCATGCCAAACAACTCTTCATACGCGGACTCGCCCTCACTCTTGGCAACTTTAGAAACTTCCTTCAGGACACGCTTGCACTCTTTTCCATTTTCTTCCATCTTCGATTTCAGATCACTCGCACATGCACGCAGCTCTTCCGCAGTTGGTACTTCAGTGGGCTCCATCTCACCAGATCAAAGTGACTCGTCTCGAACCACGAACTCACCTTTATACACACCTTCAAGCGTCGTCATTCGTCAATCAGTCTTGCCATCACTTTCACTGCGTACCCGTACTTTTTCGATCACGTTCACTGAGTACTAGTACTTTTTCGATCACGATCACTTCCTGCGCCACCGTTGCTAAGGTAAACAAAACCCGTTGCTATGGGCCGCCATCTTGGATTGCGAAACGCATAAATTTGCATAATTTATTCCATACAAACCCTCTTATTCCTACCTCATTAAGGGTTGTGACGTCACAAAATGCTGCCCTCTGATTGGCTAGGCCCCTATAAGCGTCCTTTACTACTCTTTAATTCACATTTCCTTATTACATGACAGAAAAAAAGATATTTATATGGCTGGCAGAAGGCAAGGTAACAATATACACCTCGGTTTTTTGATAGTTAAGCTGACGAATGTGCCGTTGTCATGGCAACATGAATAAATATAAACAGGTCTTTAAAATCGATTTTGTTTATTTGCAATTCTCCCAGAGCAGGTTATATTGCCACTTGATGGGGTTACCGGTTTTCCTTCCTCCGCAAAAACTAACATCTCTAAATTCCAATTCGACCAGGATACAGGACCGACTTCCTCTCTAAATATTGTAATATTTGTTTATTTTTTTTCCCTGCCTTGCCTAGGATCGAAACATGTTTCAGAAGCAAATTAGACTAGCGTGGTTCTCGGTGGTCTGCGTCGCAGTCTAAACCGCCACTATATTTCAGCTGATTTTGTGTCACGTGTATCCAGTCCTCAGTTTGAATTTCTACGGTTGAGAGACTGGGGTCTAGTGTAATCATCGTAATGGCGGCCTAAATGTGAGTCGAAGAGCGTCGCTGGTTTATAAAGGTAAGAGAGTCATAAGAATTCCTTTTCCATGTCTATCTAAGTTAAACTACACGGCGTCACTTCTTTTCATCCCATGGAATATAGAAATGAAGAGTCTGTGTTTTATAATGTAGAAATTTACCATAAACTGCCTCTGTTAGCCCTGAGCTTAATATACAATTCAACCTCGTAAGTGTTTTTAGATGGGCTTGTAAGCGGAGGGATTTATACCCGAGTGGGCTTATTTCAAAACAAACTACGGCTGTGTTGCTTGAAATAGGTTTCAGCTACTAGTTGCAGAATACCCGACCACTTCATTTTTCCGTGTCGGTGTGTTTTGAAGAACGAGGTATATAACAATAGTTGCTATTCTTATTCAATGAAATGCAAGCTTAAAGGGAACTTATGTCCGGGGGAGGGGAAGGGTTATAACTGGATGAATTTTTTTGGTTTACAAGTAGATGGGCCTTTAACCTGGGGGGAGGGGTTATAAGTGGCAATTTGCGGTATACCATAGATGGTTCTTCTTGCTTGACGTAGACCCTACAGTGTAGGCCTCTTTATTTTCTATCATTGTTTTCCCATGATTCAAGGGATTAAAACTAGCAGTGATCATGAATTACAAAGGTAAGATGGTGTTAGGAATGAGTATTGAATTGTTGTAGTTAATATTAATTTTATTTTATTTATGATAAAATGTCAACTGGTCAGTGTAAAATGAAGACTCTAGACTGCAGAGTACAGACCGGGGTTAACACGTAACAATTATTCACCGAAGGCAAAGTGTACATTTCCCGAGAGTAAGTTGAGGGGAATATTCACCAATATTCACAAGTCTGAGGTAAATAATTGTTTTAGTATAATTACTTAGGTAAGCAAAGGACTAACAGTTAATTTACACATGTAAAGTCTGGCTTATAAGTACAAGGATTCAATAAAAGCATTTTCTACACTCCAATTTATACATGCAGGATATTAGTGTAAACTACAATCGTAGCCTTACAATTGTAAACGTTGATAAAGAATTACAAAAGTGACAACTGCAACAACAAGCTTTAGTACGATGGTCTTAATGTCTTTTAAATACATTCATAAAATGTTGAATTGTGGCAGTTACTTTTGATTTCGTTTCATTGATAATATAATGTCAACTTGTTGGTGTAATATGCAGACTGCAGACTACAGACAGACTATGGACTGCAGACTAGGAACCAGGGGTAAAATGCAGTGTTATTTCCATTATCGAGTGCTAACCATAAACAGGTGAAACAAGCCGTTATTCAAGGTAATGAAAGTGAAAGTCTCGCACTCTGGATAGCCTGAATTGCAACACCATTACTCTGAATATTATGTACGTTAGCCTGAATAACTTTGGTTGGTCTGTTTACATTTAATGTTCAATAATGGAAATGGAATAATGCAAATAGTAATGTGAAGCAGTTTCAAAGTCTAGAATTGGCAGTCTCATTTCACCCTCAGCAGTCTGGAGTGTCCACAGTCTGCATGTTACATTGACTGAGATGAAAATGTAAAAGTGCTCCCACAAGTTTAAACCGAGTGCTTTGTGAGATTACAAGGCACACAGCTTGTCATCATCAGCCAATTTTATGTACGTGCAGTTAAGGTGATTACAAAGCTGATGCTTTTTGAGAAAAAGTTGGCAAACCAAAACACTAGGGTTACAATCCATGATGTCATTACTGCGCACATGACCTAAGAGACCTAAGAGTAAGACCTGTTCGAAACCCATTTCTGAGAAAAAATTTCAGCTTTATTATAAAGCAAAATACAAAAAGGCCTTGATCATGCTTAGTTTTTGTAAAGCCCTCAAAGTATTGAAGAGAACACTAGAGAAGCTGGGAGAAATGCAGCTCTGTTGATTGTGTTTATGTGACATTTCTGTCCTGCACTCGTCACTTCGTTGGTTGCTTTATAACAGACAAAATGATGGTAAAGCCGTTTTTTATTTGGAGGCTAACATATTTGACTAGTACCACCATTCAGTCAGTGTTTAAACAATAGTTTTAAGCAAAAAAGAAAACACTTGTCTCTGATTTAAGTAGTGTGTTCTGACAGAAACAACTGTGAGTGGTTAACGGTTATCTACAGAATACAGGGTAATGAGAGCTATTCAAATAACTGGTCAAATTGTAGAACTAATTTCCATTGAAAGTGAATGTTGTTGTTATAATGTATTGTTTTCGTTAAAAATTTCCCATCAGTGATGTAACTTTATAGCAAATTTCATGTATAGAAAAAAATTCAGCTTTATTCTAAAGCAAAATACAAAAAGGCTTTGATCGCGCCTTTTTTTGCTAAAGCCCTCAAAGTATTGAAGAGAACACTGTTGATTGTGTTTTATGTGACATTTCTGTCCTGCACTTGTCACTTTGTTGCCTGCTTTATAACAAACAAAATGATGGTGAAGCCGTTTTTATTTGGAAACTAGCATATTCAACTAGTACCACCACTCAGTCAGTGTTCTTATATTTGGCGAAAAAATAAGCAAGAAAGCGGCGTTTTACCTTAGCTTGAAATTACTCATGCCCCTACCCCCACAGGAGAGCCCTGAGGCATACTAACAGGGACTTTTACGTCCATGAAGGCTTACAATCAGAAAACGGCTAGGAACGCTCTGAAAACATGTAAATCGAATGAATTAAGTCGAGTATGCAATGGGCTACCTGTTAAATAACAACCTAATGTGATTTTTTTTCTCTTTCATCCATATTGACAGGACAGTTGAAAAGATGCCATATTCCTGCAAGCATTGCAACAACTGCTTTAGCCGATCATCAGTTTGCAAGGAACATGAGCGAACTCACACAGGAGTTAAGCTGTTTACATGCAAGTATTGTAAAAAGTGCTTTAACCAGCCATCAAATTGCAAGAAACATGAACGAACTCACACAGGAGAGAAGCCGTATACATGCAAGCATTGTAAAAAGTGCTTTAACCAGTCATCAGATTGCAAGAAACACGAACGAACTCACACAGGAGAGAAGCCGTATACATGCGAGTATTGTAATAAGGGCTTTAGCCAGTCATCAAATTGCAAGATACATGAACGAACTCACACAGGAGAGAAGCCGTATACATGCAAGTATTGTAAAAAGTGCTTTAGCCTATCATCAGATTGCAAGAAACATGAACGAACTCACACAGGAGAGAAGCCGTATACATGCAAGTATTGTAAAAAGTGCTTTAGCCTATCATCATATTGCAAGATACATGAACGAACTCACACTGGAGAGAAGCCGTATACATGCAAGCATTGTAATAAGGGCTTTAGCCAGTTATCACATTGCAAGATACATGAACGAACTCACACAGGAGTGAAGCCGTATACATGCAAGTTTTGTAATAAGGGCTTTACCGGCTCATCAAATTGCGAGATACATGAACGAATTCACACAGGAGAGAAGCCGTATACATGCAAGCATTGTAATAAGTGCTTTAGGCAGTCATCACATTACAAGATACATGAACGAACTCACACAGAAATGAAACCATATTCATGCAAGCATTGTAAAAAGGGCTTTAGCCAGTCATCACATTGCAAGATACATGAACGAACTCACACAGGAGAGAGGCCGTATACATGCAAGCATTGTAGTAAGTGCTTTAGGCAATTATCACATTGCAGGCGTCATGAACAAAAACACGCAAAAGACAGTTCGTTAAAACGCAAGCAGCATGCTCAGAACCTAAAACTTAGAATACATCTCCAGGAGCCAACAACAACTCATGCTAACAAAGTGTCTGGTATGTTGATGTCGTCGACTGAAGAAAATTTAAGCCAAGTTGAAAGCCTGACCTGTTGGATTTGTCAGAAAGAATTTAGTAGGGAGCCATGTCTCATCCAACATTACGATGATCATATAAGATATAGCCAGACGACGCGTATGTAAACCTCGCCCTTTCCTTTTTTTTCGTTCTTGTTGATAAGAATGTTGGTTAGGGTAACCACGACGTAATTCTTTTTGTTAAAGTTGGTGTTTCAGGAATGTTGTTATTCCTTGAAGTAGTGAAATTTAGTTGTTCACGAACTTTGCAATTTTTCTGTAGGTTGAGGCGCGTAATTTCCAGAGAAGAGTTTTCGTATGTTTCCCTTTTCTGGTTGAAAACAATCGAATTTAAGTTCAAAGGTTCCATCTGTTACTCTGCTTGTACAAAATGTTTTTTTTTTTAAGTTATAATAAACTTAATGCACAAAGGTAGATTGAGCGGTTTTCGTTTTAATGTTTTAATGAAAAGTAATTGGTTTTGCATCAAGTACCCTACACGATTGGCGCCAAACCAATCGTGGCCACTCGCAGACGTTTTCCCGCGCCTCGCGTCAGTTACATTTAAGGTGATTCCTCAGTATTTCATTGCGCATCCCTACTGCGCACCATTTTCGCGCTACCAGCGTGCGCACATGAGTGCGTGCAGGTACTCAACCTAAGGTTGTGTTCTATTAGGATCAACCGTTTCAACCACAACCGGTTTGGGTTGATACTGTTGACGTTTCTCAATAGAACACTTTTCCAACCTTTTTCGGTTGAAACGCGGTAACTCCTGGGAAAAGTCCTTACATGAGCGACAATCACGCGACATAATCACGCAAATGCTTTTTCAACCGTTTCAACCTGGTTCGAGGCCGGTTGAAAAAGTTGATCAACCACACCAACCGAAAACGGTTTTTCCCAAATAGAACACGAAATATCCCAACCAACCCAACCAACCAGAAACGGTTGATCCCAATAGAACACGGCCTAAGAGATTTCCCTCAAGCTAAGCTCAACAGCGAAATAAATGCTCGTTTTCTCTTAAACGAGGATGGTGACCTATATTTTTATTGCATAATTTTAGTGTACAAATTATCCTTAAAAACTTAAGACAAAAATTGTTCGTGAGGAAAAAAAGATATAGCTAAAAAACTGCACAAAACCGTCACTCTGGGATGCGAATTATGACCTCGAAAACAACCCTTCGATTAACGTCATGAGCCAATGCTCTATGCGCCCAGGAATTTCTACCTTTAAGGTATTGGTTTAATAACCTTTAAAGTGCAACAAACCCCCAAAGTTTTTTTCGTTTATATAAATCTCCTTTTTTTTCGGATCAACACTGCGAAAAAGTTGTCGTTGTAGTTATTTTGGTTAATTATCTACGAATTTTTATAGTCCGTATTCTTAGCCCTTTCCGCGGCTATGGCCGAGCAGTAGCGAAGAATGGGGCGAGTTGGCCTGTGACGTCATCGAAGGACTAACAATGTTTTGCTTCTAAGGAGAATGTATGTCAACATGCGACAGTGTGATTCAAAATCGTTGCAGAATTCAAGGAAGATGTGTTTTTGGAGGTATTCGCAGAACAGCATTCTTGGGAGAGAGCAATCATCTTCATTCAATACCTATACACCTTATTCACTAATGGCCGCCAACCTGGGACGAACGCGCCGCCAAACATGAAATCGAGGCGTTTTGGAATAAAAATTTGTTTTCGTGCAAACTTTGGCCAATTAACTGGCCAACTTACCTTGAAATTATCGGTCATCTAAAAGCGATTTCTTTAATGCGACAGTTTCGTGACTGATATTTTCATTGGGGATGAGTTCGAGTTCAAATGTTAATTGCTGTGTTCCTCTTTGCAACCAGAGAGGAACCGTAGACTCCAACGGAAAGAGAGTCGGCTTCTTCAATTTTTCGAAAGATCCAAACCTTCGAGCTCAATGGCTGCAGAAGATTCGAAGAGACGTTAGAACGAAATTCAAACTGACGGAAATTATAAAAGTTTGCTCACTGCATTTTCGTGAAAGCGAAATCAAAAAAGGCCTTGGATGAAAGAAGATGAGTGTCGACATCACCGTTGTTCCTTCGAAATTTGCATGGCGCACTTCAACGCGAAAGAGACCGCCGCCGTCTGCAATAGTATTTTTAGCGAAGAAGAGGAAGCGACGACTGGTAGAATCATTCACGGAAGAATTAGTCACGGTAAGCAGCGACATAACTTCCGAAGCGGACGATACAGTTTCCCTCAAAACAGCTGAAATCGTAAAAACCGAATCACAAGAGTTCATGCGAGTTGTTACGATCCCAGTTGTTACAAGCTCAAGAGGAAACTGCGCGGTTAGATGAGGAAGTATCAATTTCTAAAGAGAGACTAGGAAATCAGTGGGAAATGCAGAAGCCCAATTGAGAAATCCCCAGGCAGAAAGTCACGCATGATATAGATATGTATCTGTAGATATGTAGTAGATGTAGATATGTAGTAGATATGCATGTATAGATAATCTGTCTGGAGATGAATCTATTTCGTTTTACACTGGATTTCCAAACTTGCAGACATTCCAGGCCACGCTGGTGTACTTAAACCCAGGGACCGGACAAAACATCCGCTACTCGCGTTCGACCAACAAAAAGGTCCATGGACATCATTACGATGGGGACAATCAGAAAAACAAATCTGGGCGAAAGAGAACTCTGAAACCAGGAGATGATTTTTTTTTAGTCATGTGCCGATTGCGGCAAGGGTTTAATGAGGCACATTTGGCATTTTTGTTTAGCATCTCTCAGCCAACAGTCAGCAGGATTTTTGTTTCCTGGATCAACTTTATGTATCTTCGTTTTGGCACTATAAATATTTGGCCCAACCGAGAGGAAGTTGATAAATCTATGCCTGAAGATTTCAAGTCTAAATATCCCAAGACTGACACGAGTTATCCTTGACTGTACAGAGATAAAATGCCAAATGCCAAGCAGCCTGCTCTTGAACAGCAGATTATTCAGTTCCTACAAGAATCACACCACTCTGAAAGGACTTATTGGAATAGCCGCCTTTCAGGGGCAATAACTTTTATAAGTGAGCTTTACGCTGGAAGCATCTCGGACAGAGAGATTGTTGAAAGGAGTGGCATCCTAGATTTACCGTTTAATGAGGCTGACGACGTAATGGCCGACAAAGGTTTCACAATCGAGGACCTACTCCCTCTTGGAGTCTCTTTGAATATTCCCCCATTTCTTGGGCAATCTCAGCAAATGCCAGCCAAAGATGTGGGTAAAACACAAGTCATTGCTTCCTTACGAATCCATGTAGAGAGAGCTATTAATAAAATTAAAAATTTTCACATTTGGGACAGAATAACACAGTTAACTTCTATTCCTCTAGTCAACCAAATATGGACGGTCTGTAGTTTCTTATGTAACGTTCAGGATCCCATTTTATCTGAATAATAATCTAAGGACTCACGACATAATCAGAAACACTGGCTACTCGAAGTTAAAATTTTTCATCGTTTTTTTTAGTCTCTGAACAATCTTGTTGCAGTTACAAAAATATGACTAAATATCAGTTGTATCAGTTGCCCTTTTCTTATCTACAGTGAATAATTATTACTTCCTGTTCATTGTATAGGCTCGTGTTAAACAGATAAAGGTTTTGTTAGCATAACAACATCATTAGCAACAACATTATTTTCGTCAACTGACATATACGCCTGTGGTTTGATGGATGGGGGATGTATGCTCGTGAAACCCCAAGAAGAAACCTCCATCAAGCCCAATACATACATAAGTGTGCATAAGATTGGGGCTTACAAGGCTTCTACAATGTCAAAATCAATGAAATGTTCATAATAGTACAAAAGTAGCTTGCCTTCCAGTTCAATCCAAACGGTTCTGTGCAACCTGGATCGATTACTTTTCTCGTCAGGCGTACAGGCCAGGGTTGGTTCTTTTTTGGACACAACAAGGCCACATTTATAAACGTCAACTGGCATTGATCCATTGTTCATATGCTTCATGTAGGCATGTATTGCTTCTGGCTCGTACTTAATCCCGTGGCTTGTATGCCTTGAAGTGAAAGCTTTGGGACGTACAAGAGTGTTAGCAAAATTTTGATGGTTTCTTTGTGTGAGAAATTAAGTAAAAATTTGAAGCTGTAAACCGGAATCGACGTTCGGATCTCCACAGCTCACTACTGGCTTGATCTCTTGTGGCGCCCTCTGAAGCTTTCACAAACCGTATGCGCAAAGGTGATATAACCAATTAAGGTGGCTGAACACAATTTTCGATACCTGTGTTTCATTCACCTTTTTCTCTAAAACCCTTAATCCTTTGGTCGCTAAAAATGGCAGAAAGCAAGGTAACCACATACACCTCGGTTTTTTAATAGTTAAGCTGACGAATGTGCCGTTGTCATGCCAACATGAATAACTATAAACAAGTTTTTAAACTCGATTTTGTTGATTTGCAATTCTTCCAGAGCAGGTTATATTGCCACTTGATGGGGTTACCGGTTTTCCTTCCTCCACAAAAACTAACATCTCTAAACTCCAATTGCTGGTTTTCAGTGTCACGCTATTCAAAATAGACTAAACTAAAAAATCAAAACCGTTCAATAGATTAAGTCCAGAATCTGGAAATAGAAAGAAGGTACATATGCAAAGACCATCGCCAAGATTCAGATCACAGCAATTTTTCTCATGGAAGATATGCGAAGAAACGTTTTCCCCAAATTTATAGAGATTTGTATGGAGACGCCATGCTGGTGCCCATGTACATGGGCACCAACATGGCGGCCGGAAACCAGCAGAAACATCTGTCACTGAGTTTTGCTACGAAAGAGTGAATTTATCTCTCGAATAACTCAAAAACGTAACAATAGTACTTTATTCTAATACAAGAACTGTTCAGATAGCAGAATTTCCCGAAATAAGTCACCTTTTAAACCAACATAACAGCTCTCTCGCCCGTCATGTAAATGTCACGTCACGCAGAAGCTTAGAAATTCAAGGGTAGTCTATCACTAAACCAAGAACCCATTCGGAGTGAAAATATGTATGAATATTAGTTTTTAGCTGCTCTCATACACCATGAAAGTAAAATTTCAGGGGGATCAATATTTCTGAAGTTTAAAATTTAGTGACGTCATGTGAAAAGCAGCAATTCGACCAGGATAGAGGACCGACTTCCTCACTAAATATTGTAATATTTGTTTATTTATTTTTTCCCTGCTTTCCCTGGGATCAGCAAATTAGGCCAGCGTGGTTCTCGGTAGACTGCGTCGAGGGGATTTTAGCTGATTTTGGGTCACATCTGTACCATTGCAGTTATGTCCTATGTAGCAGACATGTCCTCTGACGTAATGGGATATTCTGAGCCAATCATATCATGTGTTCTATCTGATAACACGCAACATAAGACTGGTAACTAATCTCCGTGGCAGTTCGGTCTTCGAGTAAAACTGAGTTTTCGAGGGGTAGGGCACGGAGCAATATTTGACTTTGTATTTATGTTTTGACTCTCAACGGAAACATACAGCAGCTTTTGGCAAGAATTGCATTTACCTTACAAGATTTCTGTCGCAAATTGATCGCTTAGTATATTTTTAGTTTCAAATTCATCATGAATGCTCGATGGAAAATTTCAAAACAGTGGTTGCTCTCTGGTTTGCGAACTGCGTGTTCCAGGCCAGCCACGTTTAAACTCCGCGCTTCGATTATCCTCAAATCATTCAGATCGTTTAATGATATTACAAGGGCAAAACAAAATCTCTGAGAAGCAGCGTAACCAATTTTAGTTTCGGTGCTGTAAAACTACCACTCAATCTGCGCAATATTTCTCTATTCCCAATCTTGTCACTCGCACGCCGGTTCGCGACTGAAAGCCTTCTTCTCATAACATGTTTGTTGAAGCTGACTGAACCTTTTTGGCCCAAGCCTTCCTCGTGGATTTTTTGCATCGAACATTTATTACAGGAACTTTCTTGCTGATTATATTTTATGGCCGGAGTACTTTCTAACTGTTCCTAGTTAGCTTTGCTTTATAAAACAGCAGTAGTATTCAAAACACCACATAGCGCTTTGTGGCCTTTTCAAAACACCACAAAGCGCTTTGTGGCTTATTCAAAACACCACAAAGCGCTTTGTGGCTTACTTAAAACGCCACAGAGCGCTTTGTGGCGTTTTATTTTGGGATTTAACTTTGAAAACTGGATGGCTCGTTCACTCGCAGATATCTCACAGCTATTTTCCGAATTAATTTGGTTTCTCCGATTTTTTACATCACAAAGCACTTTGTGGCCTATTCAAAACACCACAAAGCGCTTTGTGGCCTATTCAAAACACCACAAAGCGCTTTGTGGCCTATTCAAAACACCACAAAGCGCTTTATGGCCTATTCAAAACACCACAAAGCGCTTTGTGGCCTATTCAAAACACCACAAAGCGCTTTATGGCCTATTTAAAACACCACAAAGCGCTAGAGGTAGGGAGAGGGGTATATCGAAAGGTTTTACTTGTTCCATTGAGAACCCGAATACCCAACACTCCTAGAAATGTTAACCAAGTACAAGGAGCGTCTAAGATGGTAAGGGAAACAATGTTTAGGACCATGATGCACAATCCTCATAAGTGCACATCTCTAAAGCTTTCCCGTAAAGTGTTTTTAAAATGAACTGAATTGAATCCATTTTGTGTTGCTATGGGTGTTGCTATGTATGATGTAGCTACCAGTGTGCAGATTTTTTAACTTTAATGTTAATCAAGGAGTAATCAGAGCGAAATCGTTTCAAAATACGCTTTGCAAATGGTCAGGCATGTTGAATCTTTATGTTCCAAAATGGCTTTTTAGGCAAAAATTAAATTTGAGGGTAGAAGACCACCTTAAGCAAAGGATCGAAATCATGACGGTGACAGTGTTTGGATATCTGATCTTAATTAGCGTAGATTTTTACGATTTTATTTCTCCGTTTTCTCCTTAATTTTAGTTTCGATTGTTAAGATATATTAAACACTCACGACAGTATTTGACCACATTTCCAAAAACCTCAAAGTTCGTCAAAAATACTCTGCTGTGCGTGGTATTTTCAGCTCTCTTCTCGGTGTTTGGAAATGTGGTCAAACACGCTCTTTTGTGTTTGATATATTACACTGATATGGGTATTTCTTTTTTTACAAGTCATGGATCTCGCCATGACAACTCGACCAATGTTTTACCAACGCGGGCGTCGTACTAGTTCAATGACATAATTCAGTATGACATTGAAAAAGATTACAAATCTTTTTTATGGCTAGACTGGAACATATACAACTAGTGTTTGATGAAAGAAATATCACCGAATCTCCAATAGAAGACTTAATTCCCTTAAAAGTCAGAAAAGTACTCGTTAAAGGTTATAAGATGGAGCACCGACTACTAACAATTTGCATACCCAGGATCGGCTGGAACTAGCTCAAACGGTTGCCTGTTATTAACCGGGAGAAGCAATGAAATGAAAGCAGAAGAAAGGGTCGAAAATTAGGAGTTTAGTGATATCTCAACAACATATCACTTTTTTAAGTTGGAGAATCTTAGAAGGATCTACGATATGTTCATTGATTTATAGCTCTATTGTTAGTCCTTGTTTGTAGGCACACCGCTCTGGAAAAGGGGGGCATTGAACATGGAATGAAACTTACGTCGGACACTGATATGGGTACTTTTTTTACAAGTCTATGGATCTCGTCATAACATTATAAAAAGAACTCGACCAATGTTTTACAAACACGGACCTCACACTAGTGCAATAACACTGATAATTCGGTTATGGCAATGAAGATTACAAATCTTTTTTTTATTTATGGCTAGACTGGAACATATACAACTGGTGTTTTCATGAACAGGTTAATTACCAATACCACCATCACCTGGAATCCTATTGATCTTTTACAAACGGGCGAACCATAGCAATCCTTACTCAGTTATGACCATGAATTAATTGGCTTGAATTAGCACAGCATTTCTCGTTCTCCCACACTTTCACTCGTGTTTCTATAACCGGATAGAAACACGGTACACGTTTTCTATTTCTTAAATAATCTTGACATTTGTATTGTTGCAACGGCAAAATAACCAAAGTTAGAATTAGTTTTGGAAATTCTCTTTTTGACAGGTAATTGCCTTTTGGACATATATAATATAACACGTATCACTGCATTTACAGTGGCGCTCTTCTAACACAGACCACCAAACTAATATTTTTTTCATTATTTTTTGACATATTTTCAACAACTTCCTCATAGCGTCCATTCTCAGCTAGCAAACCCTAAATTATGAGAGGCGTAGTAGTCGATTGACTGACAGGTTACATGGTGCTTGATATTTTCAGCGTACCTAATTCATGCATTTTGATTAGCTAATTTGACCAGAAAATTAAGGAAGGTGGTCACAGGTAGTCATGCACGACTGTGACTGGGTTCTTATAACAAAGATGAAATGTTCTGTCACCGTCTTTTGTTCCTTAAATCTCGATCCAACAAAACTATTCACAGACAACAGAATGATTTATGGTTCATTTAGCAAAAAAAAAACGGTAATGACATATTTTTTCAGCCTTTTGGCGGGGGCTAATTTGAAGAAGCTGTTGTAAATTATGCAGAGCAATAAAAACAATTTCAGACTCATCCTTTACTTACTTAATTTTAAATTATTAATACATCTATGGAAGAAATACTGACAAAATTGAAAAAAAAAATCTATAAAATAAAGACTGATTGTTCTACATCACTGGCACTAAACTCGTCCTCTATAAACTTTCTGTACAGGTCCTCATCATCATCGTATTGTTCTTCTTGCCCTTCCTCTTCTTCTTGATCCTCTTGTCCTTCTTCATCATTATCAGCTTCTTCTAACTCATCTTCCTCCTCCTCATCAATAATGTGATCTAATGCCTCCAGGTATGGTTTGGCCAGACTATTTTAAAAATATGGCAAGGGATTTACATCGTTAATAAACAACACAATATTGTGGTAAACTGACACTTACTGTGAAGGGGCACCTTTCTTGAAACTTCGTGGCTGCTCAAGGGCTTAATTTTAATTGGGTTACAAAATTAAATTTGGGATTGCATCACTGTGCTCTATTTTGCATCCGGTAGTTTCTCTGTTGTGTTGTTTGCAATATTAATCCCGATATGACATATATGAGAAGAATGGTGCAACAGGGCTCTAACCCAAGCAATTTTGCAAGGCCAACGCTCATGAGTAGAAAACAAGACCTACTGTCCAGTGTGTGCTTCCTATAAACATCAATGGGTGTTCTTTTCAGAGAAATGTCCAGTTAATGGACCATGTCATCTTCAAATTAGTTGACTGTAAAACATGTCGGATTTATTTGGTTCGTCCATCAACAGTATGTCGTTTTAATAACATTCATAAAACTACTCAGTTACATTGGCCACTATCAAGTATTTTACGAAGAATATCATTATTGAGTTCTATAATTAAAAAAAAGATGGCTTGCTGAAGAACCCAACAAAATGGAATCAATTTGCTTGTTGAGTTTTCTTTCACTTAATTTGGTGTTAAACACTTTATCATCATTAACTCCAAACAAAACAAACTTTCCTTAGATAGTCTTTTTAACTTTTAATATTTGTACTTCTATTTTTCATACACCACAAGACTTTAAATCTCCTCAGAAAACCTATTCACAGATCTTCACGCATTCCACTGTCGTACACTAAAATGTTGATGAAAATAAAAATATCATTAAATCCCAAAATACTAATTCATCCACACAGCAGAGTAATGACCATTTCCTCTTAGAGTGCAAATGAGTTGTTTTCTTCTCGCAACCACACGGGAGAGTAATACCCAATTCCTCTTAGAGTGAAAACAAGTTGTTTTCCTTACACATCTACACAGAAGAGTACCATATGTGGGTGGTTTTATGTTTCCACATTAGCAATGTAAGGGGACTTTTTTTAACTGTTTAATAGCGAACCAGTTTATTTTGAAAAAAACCGTCTGTTAATTAAGTTAATTTGGCTAACAATTCCTTTCTAATTAAATGTATGATGCATGGAAACTGTGATCAGGATGGCCCTGGCTGAAATTTGAATTTTTCTGTAATTTTGAAAAGCCAAGCCCCACTGTTTGTCATATTGTAACAAAAGGATAACACCATTTATTCTTACTGGCATTTAACTGGCACTGTGCAATCATATCTTTCTTCCTTAAGATTTGGAAATCCCATCTACTAAACACTCCCAATGCTAAATTTTTAAACTTAATAGCAGGGATGAAAAGGAATTAAAAATTAGAAACTGGCTAATTTATCCAGGCTCAGAGAAGATGTGTTTTCAAAAGTAATAGCCAAAACTATTAGTTTGCTTTCTCTAACACATTTGGTTTGCAATGTTCTTCTTGGTATTGCTGGACAATTTGTGTCGAAGAAAAAATTCATTACAAGTTAACAAGATATTGAACCATGATATACTGTATAGGCATTTAAACCTTTTAAACCATTTACATACGTGCAAAAAAGGAATAATATCATTTTGGCTAGACAATATCAACACATGGCAACTGATACACATATAGTTAAGGTTGATGCTCATCATCCCTAGCCTCTTTTCTACTAAGACTTTCTTCACTTTGTGTATTCCTTCCCTCGTCCAACTCTTGATCATCATCCATTAATGCTAAAACAGAAATTCAAAGACTTTTTTTTAAACACAAAATCACACGAATGCAATATTTTATTAAGTTATACTGACTGTTCTACAGTAACATACAGGCTTGTAGAATAAAAGCAGTATACCAGTAAAGGGAAATTTACAAGAAAACAAAATTCACTAAGAACAAATGCAAGAGCACAATGTACGACTATCTTATTAAGATCTAGGTTTTTAAGTAACGCTAGGATAGTAAAAACAATAGGGCCATGGCAACAGAAGCTATTAGTAGCTGATGAGCAGAAATGTGATAATTAAATTAATCTGAGCTCCTTTATTGGCTAAGTCGCTATTAGCGCAACATCAAAATGGTTCAATTTACAAAAATTGGGGTATCTAGAGGTGAATTCCCTAGCTAAAAATTAACAGGATATCTTTGTTATCACATATCATACTTGGCT
>OZ026608.1:19277943-19280443 GCA_964020085.1 Micromussa lordhowensis
GAATTGTTGTAGTTAATATTGATTTTATTTTATTTATGATAAAATGTCAACTGGTCAGTGTTAAATGCAGACTGTAGACTGCAGAGTACAGACCGGGGGTAACACTTTGCCTTCGGTGAATAATTATTATTCACCGAAGGCAAAGTGTATATTCCCTGAGAGTAAGTCTCAGGAGAATATTCACCATTATTATTCAACAAATTGTAACACTATCCAAATATGGTCATGATGCTCTTGATATCTGTCATCCGGTGGTAACAGATATCCGGGGGTATACGTAGCTTTGTACGTGGGAAGAAAAAGTGAAGTGAGAAAATGTCGACAGAGACATTTAAAAATGTTAGGCTGTTTTGTTATCAATTTGTTGAATAATGAAACAATTATCCTACTTAATCTCGCGGAATATCGTCTCATTTTAGCCGGTAGGCCTCGTCGGCTAAGTATCAGACGATATTCCGCGCAATTTTGCAGGATAATTGTTAAATATTCACAATTCTGAGGTAAATAATTGTGTTAGTATAATTACTCAGGTAAGCAAAGTACCAACGGTTCATTTACATATGTAAAGTCTGGCTAATAAGTACAAGGATTCAATAAAAGCATTTTCTACACTGGAATGCATTGCATTGCATTGCATTGTAAACTAACAGTGATAAAAAACTAAAAATCACTAACTTTGATAAAGAATTACAAAAGTAACAACAACAGCAACAAGCTTTAGTATGATGCTCTTAAGGAATGTCTTTTAAATACATTCATAAAAATGTGTTGAATTGTGGCAGTTACTATTGATTTTATTTCATTTATAATAAATGTCAACATACAGACTGCAGACTACAGACAAAATATGGACTGCAGACTAGGAACCAGGGGTAAAATGCAGTGTTATTTCCATTCTCGAGTGCTAACCATAAACAGGTGAAACAAGCCGTTATTCAAGGTAATGAGAGTCTCCAACTAAGTCTCCACTCTGGGTAGCCTGAATTGCAACACTGTTACTCTGAATATTATGCAGGTTAGCCTGAATAACACTTTGGTTGGTCTGTTTACAGTTGATGTTCAATAATGGAAATGGAATAATGGAAATGGTAATGTAAAGCAGTTTCAAAGTCTAGAATTGGCAGTCTCATTTCACCCTCAGCAGCAGGAGTGTCCACGGTCTGCATGTTACATTGACTGAGATGAAAATCTAAAAGTGCTCCCACTAGTTTAAACAGAGTGCTCTTTGACAGTACAATGCACACAGCTTATGTCATCATCAGCCATTTCTGTGTATGTGCAGTTAAGGTGATTACAAAGCTCAATTTTTTCTCAAGTCAAAAGACAATTTTTCACAACTAAAACAACATAGCTCTGCCACAGTTAGACCCCAAGTGGTGTGTATTTTTCTTGAAGGAACTCTGATGCTTTTTTAGAAAGAGTTGGCAAACCAAAACAC
Source organism: Micromussa lordhowensis (assembly GCA_964020085.1). Lineage (NCBI taxonomy): Eukaryota > Metazoa > Cnidaria > Anthozoa > Scleractinia > Lobophylliidae > Micromussa > Micromussa lordhowensis. The sequence goes on from OZ026608.1 coordinate 19,279,382, forward strand.
TAAGTTTATAATCCATGACGTCATAACTGAGCACATGACCTAAGGGACCTAAGAGTAAGAACTGTTTGAAACCAATTTCTGAGAAAAATGTTTAGCTTTATTATAAAGGAAAATACAAAAGGCCTTGATCATGCTTATATTTTTTGTAAAGCCATCAAGGTATATGAAGAGAACACTAGAGAAGCTGGGAGAAATGCAGCTCTGTTGATTCTGTTTTACGTGACATTTCTGTCCTGCAGTCCTCACTTTGTTGCTTGCTTTATAACAGACAAAATGATGGTCAAGCCTTTTTTATTTGGAAACTAGCATATTTAACTAGTCCCACCACTCAGTCAGTGTTTAAACAATAGTTTTAAGCAAAAAAACACTTGTCGCTGATTTAAGTAGTGTGTTCTGACAGAAACAACTGTGAGTGGTTAACGGTTATCTACAGAATACCCGGCAATGAGAGCTATTCAAATAACTGGTCAAATTGTAGAACTAATGTGCATTGAGAGTGAATGTTGTTTTTATAATGTATTGTTTTTGTTAAAAATTCGCCATCAGTGATGTAACTTTATAGCAAATTTCGTGTAGCCGATTACGTAGCTCCCTTTGATCTTGTTTATTATTAAAATCTCAGTAGACATTAAATCTTAAGTTACACATGCTTGATGTCCAATAACAAAATCTATGAATTGTTTGTCTATTCAGTTTTCGCAGTTAATCAGTGATATGTAACGAAATGTAAACTTAAATTACCTACAGTACAATTCCACAAGATGATATATTTGCACCTCTTTGAGGGAAGTAGCACTATATATTGTTGTGGTGTAACATTTGGGGATGTAAAACTTCGGCAAAAATAGGTTACACAAGTTCAATAAAGTTAATGATTAAACTTTGTGTACCAAAAACTGATTTCCCTATCCTATTCAACTTTATACCTTATCAGGACACAATGAGTACTGATCAATTTAAGCTCAGTTTAAATTCAAATTTGTTAGCTACAAAAATAATGACATAATTGTGACCATATAAAAGGAAGGTAAAACGTTAAATCTGCCTTCCAGTCTAGTGGCT
>OZ026608.1:19285443-19292943 GCA_964020085.1 Micromussa lordhowensis
ACATTCACGACCATAAAGGCTTACAATCGGAAAATGGCTAGGAACGCTCTGAAAACACGTAAATCGAATGAATTAAGTCGGGTATGCAATGGGTTACCTGTTAAATAACAACCTAATGTGATATTTTCTTTTTCTCTTTCATCCATATTGACAGGACAGTTGAAAAGATGCCGTATTCATGCAAGCATTGCAGCAATTGCTTCAGCCGATCATCAGTTTGCAAGGAACATGAGCGAACTCACAGGAGTTAAGCTGTTTACATGCAAATATTGTAAAAGGTGCTTTAACCAGCCATCAAATTGCAAGAAACATGAACGAACTCACACAAGGGGTGAAGCCGTATACATGCAAGTATTGTAAAAAGGGCTTTAGCCAGTCATCAAATTGCAAGGTACATGAGCGAACTCACACAGGAGAGAAACCCTATACATGCAAGCATTGTAATAAGTCCTTTAGCCAGTTATCACATTGCAAGCAACACGAACGAACTCACACAGGAGTGAAGCCGTATACATGCAAGCATTGTAATAAGGGCTTTAGCCAGTTAGCACATTGCAAGATACATGAACGAACTCACACAGGAAAGAAGCCGTATATATGCAAGTATTGTAATAAGGGCTTTACCGCCTCATCAAATTGCAAGATACACGAACAAACTCACACAGGAGAGAAGCCGTATACATGCAAGCATTGTAAAAAGTGCTTTAGCCAGTCATCAGAGTGTAAGATACATGAACGAACTCATACAGGAGAGAAGCCCTATACATGCAAGCAATGTAATAAATCCTTTAGCCGGTTATCACATTGCAAGCAACACGAACGAACTCACACAGGAGAGAAGCCGTATACATGCAAGCATTGTAATAAGGGCTTTAGCCAGTTGTCACAGTGCAAGATACATGAACGAACTCACACAGGAAAGAAGCCGTATACATGCAAGTATTGTAATAAGGCCTTTACCGCCTCATCAAATTGCAAGACACATGAACGAACTCACACAGGAGAGAAGCCGTATACATGCAAGTATTGTAAAAAGTGCTTTATCCAGTCATCAGAGTGTAAGATACATGAACGACGAACTCACACAGGAAAGAAGCCGTATACATGCAAGCATTGTAGTAAGTGCTTTAGGCAATTATCAAATTGCAGGCGTCATGAACAAAAACACGCAAAAGACAGTTCGTTAAAACGCAAGCAGCATGGTCAGAACCTAAAACTTAGAATACATCTTCAGGAGCCAACAACAACTCATGCTAGCAAAAAGTCTGGTATGTTGGTGTCGTCGACTGAAGAAAATTTAGGCCAAGTTGAAAGCCTGACCTGTTGGATTTGTCAGAAAGAATTTAGTAGGGAGCCATGTCTCATCCAACATTACGATGATCATATGAGATATAGCCAGACGACGCGTATGTAAACCTTGCCCTTATTTTTTTTCGTTCTTGTTTATAATAATGTTGGTTAGGTTAACCACGACGTAATTCTTTTTGTTAAAGTTGTTGCTTCAGGAATGTTGTTATTCCTTGAAGTAGTGAAATTTAGTTGTTAACGAACTTTGCAATTTTTCTGTAGTTTGAGGCGCTTAATTTCCAGAGAAGAGTTTTCGTTTGTTTGCATTTTCTGGTTGAAAACAATTGAATTTAAGTTCAAAGGATCCATCTGTTACTCTGCTTGTACAATATGTTTTTTTTAAAGTTATAATAAACTTAATATACAAAGGTAGATTGAGCGGTTTTCGTTTTAATGTTTTAATGAAAAGTTTTAATGAAAAGGAATTGGTTTTGCATGAAGCACCCTACACGATTGGCGCCAAACCAATCGTGGCCACTCGCATACGTTTTCTCGCGCCTTGTGTCCGTTACATTCAAGGTGATTCCTCAGTATTTCATTGCGCATCCCTACTGCGCACCATTTTCGCGCTATCAGCGCGCGCACATGAGTGCGTGCAAGTACTCAACCTAAGAGATTTCCCTCAAGCTAAGCTCAACAGCAAAATAAATGCCCGTTTTCTCTGAAACGAGGATTGTGACCTATATTTTTTATTGCATAATTTTGGTGTACAAATTATCCTTAAAAACTTAAGACAAAAATTGTTCGTGAGGAAAAAAAAGATTAGCTAAAAAACTGCAAAAAACCGTCACTCTAGGATGCGAATTATGACCTCGAAAACAACGATTCGATTAACGTTATGAGCCAATGCTCTATGCGCCCAGGAATTTTTTACCTTTAAAGTATTGCTCTAATCACCTTTAAAGTGCAACTAACCTCCTAAGTTTCTTTTCGTTGATATAAATCTCCTTATTTTTCGGATCAACACTGCGAAAAAATTGTTGTTGTTGTTATTTTGGTTAATTATCTACGAATTTTTATAGTCCGTAATCTTAGCCCTTTCCGCGGCCATCGCCGAGCAGTAGCAAAGAATCATCGTCATTCAAACCTATACACCATATACACTAATAGTTGCCAACCTGGAACGAACGCGCGGCCAAACGTGGAATCGAGGCGTTTTGGGATAAAAATTTGTTTTCGTGCAAACTTTGGCCAATTAACTGGCCAACTTACGTTGAAATTATCGGTCATCTAAAAGCGATTTCTTGAATGCGACAGTTTCCTGACTGCTATTTTCACTGGGGATGAGTTCGAGTTCAAATATTAATCTTTGCAACCAGAGAGGAACCGTAGACGCCAACGGAAAGAGAGTCGGCTTCTTCAATATTCCGAAAGATTCAAACCTTCGAGCTCAATGGCTGCAGAAGATTCGAAGAGACGTTAGAACGAAATTCAAACTGACGGAAATTACAAAAGTTTGCTCACTGCATTTTCCTGAAAGCGAAATCAAAAAAGGCCTTGGAGGAAAGAAGATGAGTGTAGACATCACCGCAGTTGCTTCGAAATTTACATGGCGCACTTCACCGCGAAAGAGACCGCCGCCCTCTGCAAGAGTATTTTCACCGAAGAAGAGCAAGTGTCGACTGGGAGAATCATTCACGGAAGAATCAGTCACGGTGAGCAGCGACATAACATCCGAAGCGGACGATACAGTTTCTCTCGATTCCAGTTGTTACAAGCTCAAGAGGAAACTGCGCGGTTAGATGAGGAAGTATCAATTTTAAAAGAGAAACTAGGAAATACAGAAGCCCAATTGAGAAATGCCCAGGCAGAAATAAAGCGTCAACTCGAGGAGAACGGAGAATTAAAGTCACGCATGTTTTGCATAGATAATCTGTCTGGAGATGAATCTATTTCGTTTTACACTGTGTTTCCAAACTTGCAGACATTCCAGACCTCGCTGGTATACTTAAACCCAGGGGAAAGCGGACAAAACATCCGCTACTGGCGTTCGACCGACGAAAAGGTCCAGGCACATCATTACGATGGGGACAATCAGAAAAACAAACCTGGGCGAAAGAGAACTCTGAAACCAGAAGATGAATTTTTTTTAGTCGTGCTGATTGCGACAAGGGTTTAATGAGACACATTTGGCATTTTTATTTGGCATCTCTCAGCCAACAGTCAGCAGGATTTTTGTTTCCTGGATCAACTTTATGTATCTTCGTTTTGGCACTATAAATATTTGGCCCAACCGAGAGGAAGTTGATAAATCTATGCCTGAAGATTTCTAAATATCCCAAGACACGAGTTATCCTTGACTTTACAGAGATAAAATTCCAAATACCAAGCAGCCTGCTCCTGAACAGCGGATTATTCAGTTCCTACAAGAATCACACCACCCTGAAAGGACTTATCGGAATAGCCCCTTCAGGAGCAATAACATTCATAAGTGAGCATTGCGCTGGCAGCATCTCGGACAGAGAGATTGTTGAAAGGAGTGGCATCTTAGACTTATTGTTTAATGAGGGTGACGACGTAATGACCGACAAAGGTTTCACAATCGAGGACCTACTCCCTCTGGGAGACTCTTTGAATATTCCCCCATTTCTTGGGCAATCTCAGCAAATGCCAGCCGAAGATGTGGTTAAAACACAAGTCATTGCTTCCTTACGAATCCATGTAGAGAGAGCTATTAATAAAATTAAAAATTTCCACATTTGGGACAGAATAACACAGTTAACTTCTATTCCTCTAGTCAACCAAATGTGGAAGGTCTGTAGTTTCTTATGTAACGTTCAGGATCCCATTTTCTCCGAATAATAATCTGAGGACTCACGACATAATCACAAACACTGGCTACTCCAAGTTAAAGTTTTTCATTGTTTTTTTAGTCTCTGAACAATCTTGTTGCAGTTACAAAAATATGACTAAATATCAGTTGTACCAGTTGCCCTTTTCTTGTCTACATTAAATAATTATTACTTCCTGTTGATTGTATAGGCTCGTGTTAAACATATAAAGGTTTTGTTAGCATAACAACATCATTAGCAACAACATTATTTTTGTCAACTGACATATACGCCTGTAGTTTGATGGATGGGGGATTTATGCTCGTGAAACCCCAAGAAGAAACCTCCATCAAGCCCAATACATCCATAAGTGTACATAATATTGGGGCTTAGAAGGCTTTAAGAATGGCAAAATCAATGAAACGCTCATAATAGTAAAAAAGTACCTTGCCTTCCAGTTCATGCCAGTACTGGCGATCAAAGGGGATTCTTTCTATTTGACATTCCCTTCTTGGTGTACACCACAAAATCACACCACTTGGTACCCGTAATTCCCATTTGACCTTGTACCTGTGCATAATAGGGATGGGTAATTTTCAGTTTGCACTGTCCATCAACGTTCTCACAACAGAAGTTGCTGTCTGAGCAAGCATCTAGTGGCTTTACAAGAAACTTCGTCCCAGGACATTTTACTTCGAGTAATCCAAACGGTTCTGTTCAACCTGGATCGATTACTTTCCCGTCAGGCGTACAGGCCAGGGTTGGTTCTTTTTGGGACACAACAAGGCCACATTTATAAACGTCAACTGGCATTGATCTATTGTTCATATGCTTCATGTAGGCATGTATTGCTTCTGGCTCGTACTTAATCCCGTGCTTTGTATGCCTTGAAGTGAAAGCTTTGGGATGTATAAGAGTGTTGGCAAAATTTTGATGGTTTCTTTGTCGGTGAGAAATTAAGTAAAAATTTGAAGCTGTAAATCGGAATCGACGTTCGGATCTCCACAGCTCACTACTGGCTTGATCTTTCGCGAACCGTATGTGCAAAAGTGATATAACCAATTAAGGTGGCTGAACACAATTTTCGATACCTGTCTGTCATTTACCTTTTTTGTCTAAAACCCTTGATCCTTTGGTCGCTAAAAATGGCAGAAAGCAAGGTAACAACATACACCTCGGTTTTTTGATAGTTAAGCTGACGAATGTGCCGTTGTCATGGCAACATGAATAAATATAAACAGGTCTTTTATTATTACATTGTTTTATTTCAAGTTTACAGGAAAGACACTGTAATAACAATAATAAAAAAAAATAAAGAGGTCTTTAAAATCTGTTTTGTTTATTTCCAATTCGACCAGGATAGAGGACCGACTTCCTCTCTAAATATTGTAATATTTGTTTTTTTTTTCCTGGGATCGAAACATGTTTCAGAAGCAATAGACTAGCGTGGTTCTCGGTAGACTGGCGTCGCGGGGATTTTAGCTGATTTTGTGTCACATCCGGCTCGGAAAGAATATAGGTACCCAGTCCTCACCTTGAAATTCTACGGTTGAGAGACTGGGAACTAGTGTAAGCACCGTAATGGCGGCCTACATGTACATGTCAGTCGAAGATCTCGTCGCTGGATTATAAAGGTAAGAGAGTCTATAAGAATTCCTTTTCCATGTCTATCTAAGTTAAAGAACACGGACTTCACTTCTTTTCATACCATGGAATATAGAAATGAAGAGTCTGTGTTTTATAATGTAGAAGTTTACCATAAACTGCCTCTCTTAGCCCTGAGCTTATACAACCTCGTAAGGGTTTTTAGATGGGCTTATAAGCGGAGGGGCTTATACCCGAGTGGGCTTATTTCAAAACAAACTATAGCTGTGTTGTTTGAAATAGGTTTCAGCTACTGGTTTCAGAATACCTGGCCACTTCATTTAGATGTGTCAGTGTGCTTTGAAGAACGAGGTATATAACAATAGTTGCTATTCTTATTCAATGAAATGCAAATAAGTGGGCCTGGTATTCTGCAATCTAGCCACTGGTTTTTACCTAAGCTTTTAATGAAACGTAATAATAAAGCGAAATCAAGGCAAGGAAAGCTTAAAGGGAACTTATGTCCTGGGGAGAGGGAGAGTTATAAGTGGATGAATTTTTTGGTTTACAAGTACTGTAGATGGTTCTTTAACCTGGGGGGGGGGGCGGTGTAAGTGGGGATTTGGGGTATACCATAGATGGTTCTTCATGCTTGACATAGACCCTACAGTGTAGGCCTCTTTATTTTCTATCATTGTTTTCCCATGATTCAAGGGATTAAAACTAGCAGTGATCATGAATTACAAAAGTATGATGGTCTTAAGGAATGAGCATTGAATTGTTGTAGTTACTATTGATTTTATTTTATTTATGATAAAATGTCAACTGCTCAGTGTAAAATACAGACTGTAGACTGCAGAGTACAGACTTGGGGTAACACGTAACAATTATTCACCGAAGGCAAAGTGTATATTCCCTGAGAGTAAGTCGAGGGGAATATTCACAAATCTGAGGTAAATAATTGTTTCAGTTTAATTGCTCAGGTAAGCAAAGGACCAACGGTTAATTTACATATGTAAAGTCTGGCTAACAAGTACAAGGATTCAATAAAAGCATTTTCTAGACTGGAATTTACACATGCATTGCGACTGAGGATATAAACTGCAATTGTAGCCTTACAATTATAAAGTAACAGCGATAAAGAACTCAAACACACTAACTTTGATAAAGAATTACAAAAGTGACAACTGCAACAACAAGCTTGAGTACGATGGTCTTAAGGAATGTCTTTTAAATACATTCATAAAATGTGTTTAATTGTAGTAGTTACTATTGAGTTTATTTCATTTATTATAAAATGTCAACTGGTAACATGCAGACTGCGGACTACAGACAGACTATGGACTGCAGACTAGGAACCAGGGGTAAAATGCAGTGTTATTTCCATAATCGAGTGCTAACCATACCCAGGCAAAACAAGCCGTTATTCAAGCTAATGAGAGTGAAAGTCTCCACTCTGGGTAGCCTGAATTGCAACACCATTACTCTGAATATTATGTAGGTTAGCCTGAATAACACTTTGGCTGGTCTGTTTACATTTAATGTTCAATAATGGAAATGGACTAACGCAAATAGTAATGTAAAGCAGTTTCAAAGTCTAGAATTGGCAGTCTCATTTCATCCTCAGCAGTCTGGAGTGTCCACAGTCTGCATGTTACATTGACTGAGATGAAAATGTAAGAGTGCTCCCACTAGTTTAAACAGAGTGCTCTTTGAGAGTACCATGCACAGAGCTGATGTCATCATTACCAATTTTTGTGTATGTGCAGTTAAGGTGATTACAAAGCTCAATTTTTTC
>OZ026608.1:19297943-19358443 GCA_964020085.1 Micromussa lordhowensis
GAACTCATTTCTAGCTATTTAGACAAAATTATGGCACCTATCGTCAGATCTTTACCGTCTTACCGGTTAAAGACAGTCAACACGCACTTCAAATTTTTCGCGATTTCAATTTCCTGGGTGAAGACAAACTTATATTTACTATGGATATTACATCCCTTTACACCGTCATCCCTAATGGCGAAGGCTAGAGCCTTCAAACATTTTTTTCATTTACGCACTGTTAAGGAACCAAGCTCGGAAACGCTGCTCCGTCTGGCTGAACTAGTTTTAACACTAAATTGTTTTTCATTCGCTACCAGTTATTATAAACAAATCAATGGTGTGGCCATGGGTACCAAAATGGGACCCAGCTACGCCAATCTTTTCGTAGGCTACATTGAACAAAAAGTTTTTAATCAATACAACGGCCCTAAACCTGAGCTCTACCGTCGCTACATTGACGATTGTGTCGGCGCCACTTCCTCTACCAGAGAGGAACTCAATCAATTTATAACTGCTGTTAATTCGTTTCATCCGGCTCTTAAGTATAGCTGGGAAATTTCCAATACTTCTTTAGCATTTCTAGATATCAAAGTTTCTGTCGAAGGCAACGATTTATGCACCAGTGAGCACTACAAACCCACAGATTCTCATAGTTATTTGTTGTATTCATCTTCACATCCATCACACGTCAAGAATTCTATTCCTTATTGTCAGTTTCTTAGACTTCGTCGCCTTTGTAGTGAGGACTCTGATTTTTCCTTTAAATCAGAGGAAATGTGCAATGTTTTCGACAAACGTGGATATCCTGCCTCTGTTGTTCAAGCAGGCCATCATCGCGCCCAACAAATTGATCGGCAGTCAGCACTACAAACGTCTCAGAAGGAGAAAAATAATAAAATTCCATTCACCCTCACATTTCACCCTCACAATCACGCAGTAAAATCCATCATTCTCAAAAATTTTAAATTACTTCAAAATGATCCCGATACTGGTAGAATCTTTTCGCAACGGCCATTAATTTCATTCAAACGCGACAAAAACATAGGTAACTTTTTAGTTAGCAGTGCATTCAAAACGAGTGAACAACCTGGAACTTTTAAATGCGCACGCGCGCGATGTAAAACATGTCCTGTCATTTAAAACGTTGAGAAATTGTTGGGACCCAAGCGATCCATTAAGATCACAGATCATTTTACCTGTACCTCAGCCAATGTCATCAACTGTATAACTTGCACTCTTTGCAAAAAGTTATATATCGGCGAAACAGGTAGACGACTAGGCGACCGTTTCCGAGAACACCTTCGCGACGTAGAGAAAGACGATAAAGACGCTTCTAAACCGGTTGCTAGACACTTTAATCTGCCGAATCATTCTAAGCAACATATGGCAGTCTGCGGCCTGTCCCTACATCAAGGAAGCACAGAAAGCCGCAAAACTCTTGAACAAAATTTTTCAAATCGGCACTCTTAATCCTCACGGTATCAACGAATGCTTTTCATTCAACTAATTCATTCGTTGTTTTTCACGTTGCCAGGCACCAACCAATAGCGTAGCTCCATATTTCTGTCTATAAACCACACACAACCCACAATTCCTTGATTCACATTATCAACCCATTTGATAAAACCAAATTATCTTGTAATACTCCCACCGACGCAGCACCACAGTTTCTTTAGAAACTTGCCCCCTTTATCTGTTAGCTAGACTACAGGCAGTTCAGAATGCCGCAGCTCGTGTTGTCACACTGCCACCGAAGCATGATCATATAACTCCTATTTTAATTAATCTTCATTGGTTACCAGTTGAGTTTAGAATAACTTTTAAAGTCCATTTATTGGTATACAAGGCCCTTCATGGCCTTGCACCTTTTTATATTTCTGACCTTTTGAATTTCAAAACATACTCTAGGTCATTGCGTTCTTCATGTAAAGAATACTTAGTGATTCCAAGAAGCAGATTGAAAACATATGGAGACGGAGCTTTCTCTATTGCAGGACCTAAATTGTGGAATGACTTACCTCTAGAGATTAGGAAATGTGCTTCAGTGGCAACTTTTAAGCAATCCCTTAAAACTTTTTTATTTAAGTTAGCATAGTATGAGATTCCTTTTGTTTAAGATGTTTTTTATTTATATAGTAGATAACTTAGGCTATATTTGAATTATATTCTATATTGTAGATATTTCATAATTTAGATTTTTCATATTTTATTTTGTAATTAGATAGCGCTTTGGACAATTATTGGATTTTAGCGCTATTCGCTACTTGCACATATCCATAATCCTTTGCGTTTTGGGGGGGTAACCAGAAGAAGAAATGTATGGTATCATGACAAAAATTAGCTCGGCGAGCTCGCAAAACCAGCTACTAATGCTTAAAAATGCACCAGAATTTACCAAAATCATGATAGGAGAAATTTGTACTAGTTTATAACTAAATGTAGAGAAATTTTTTTTTGTCCATACATCGTCTTGTAATTTTACAGACGATGTATGGACAAAAAAAAAATTTCTCTACATTTAGTTATAAACTAGTACAAATTTCTCCTATCATGATTTTGGTAAATTCTGGTGCATTTTTAAGCATTAGTAGCTGGTTTTGCGAGCTCACCGAACTAATTTTTGTCATGATACCATACATTTCTTCTACTGGTTACCCCCCAAAAACGCAAGGGATTATGGGTCATGTGCAAGTAGCGAATATAAATAAAATTGTTATTAATATTATTAATTATTTTTCTACAATGGCAAAATCAATGAAATGTTCATAATAGTACAAAAGTAGCTTGCCTTCCAGTTCATGCCACTACTGGGGATCAAAGGGGATTCTTTCTATTGACATTCCCTTCTTAGTGTACACCACAAAATCACACCACTTGGTGCCCGTAATTCCCATTTGACCTTGTACCTGTGCATAATAGGGATGGTTAATTTTCAGTTTGCACTGTCCATCAACGTTTTCACAACAGAAGTTGCTGTCTGAGCAAGCATCTAGTGGCGTTACAAGAAATTTTACTTCGAGTAATCCAAACGGTTCTGTGCAACCTGGATCGATTACTTTCCCGTCAGGCGTACATGCCAGGGTTGGTTCTTTTTTGGACACAACAAGGCCACATTTATAAACGTCAACTGACATTGATCTAGTGTTCATATGCTTCATGTAGGCATGTATTGCTTCTGGCTCGTACTTAATCCCGTGGCTTGTATGCCTTGAAGTGAAAGCTTTGGGATGTATAAGAGTGTTAGCAAAATTTTTATGGTTTCTTTGTCGGTGAGAAATTAAGTACAAATTTGAAGCTGTAAACGGAATCGACGTTCGGATCTCCATAGCTCACTACTGGTATGATCTCTTGTGGCGCCCTCTAAAGCTTTCACAAACCGTATGCGCAAAAGTGATATAACCAATTAAGGTGGTTGAACACAATTTTTGATGCCTGTGTTTCATTCACCTTTTTCTCTAAAACCCTTGATCCTTTGGTCGCTAAAAATGGCAGAAAGCAAGGTAACAACATACACCTCGGTTTTTTAATAGTTAAGCTGACGAATGTGCCGTTGTCATCTCTAAACTCCAATTCGACCAGGATAGAGGACCGACTTCCTCACTAAATATTGTAATATTTGTTTATTTATTTTTTTCCCTGCTTTCCCTGGGATCAGCAAATTAGACCAGCGTGGTTCTCAGTAGACTGCGTCGAGGGGATTTTAGCTGATATTTGTGTCACATCCGGCTCGGAAAGAATGTACATACCCAATCCGGGCGTGTTTAAAACACGAAATGGCGAAATGACGAAATGTCACTCCAGCTAGCCTAAACAGCGCTTCGGTTTGCCTAAATGGCGCTTCGGTTAGCCTAAATAGCGCTTCGGTTAGCCTAAATATCACTGACTTGAAGGTGGTTAGCTCTCAATAATTGTCTGGTTTAACCGTATTCCACATTGTTACGTGCCATTCCGTCATTTCGCCATTTCGTGTTTTAAACACGCCCTACCCAATCCTCACCTTGACATTCTACGGTTGAGAGACTGGGATCTAGTGTAATCATCGTAATGGCGGCCTACATGTGAGTCGAAGATCTCGTCGCCATTATAAAGGTAAGAGAGTCTATAAGAATTCCTTTTCCATGTCTATTTAAGTTAAAGAACACGTCGTCACTTCTTTTCATCGCATGGAATATAGAAATGAAGAGTCTGTGTTTTATAATGAAGAAATTTACCATAAACTGCCTCTCTTGGCCCTGAGCTCATACAACCTCGTAAGGGTTTTTAGATGGGCTTATAAGCGGAGGGATTTATACCCGAGGGGGCTTATTTCAAAACAAACTATAGCTGTGTTGCTTGAAATAGGTTTCAGCTACTGGTTGCAGAATACCCGGCCACTTCATTTACATGTGTTGGTGTGTTTTGAAGAACGAGCTATATAACAATAGTTGCTATTCTTATCCAATGAAATGCAAATCTAACCACTGGTTTTTACCTAAGCTTTTAATGAAACGTACTAATAAAGCGAAATCAAGGCAAGGAAAGCTTAAAGGGAACTTATGTTCGAAGGAGGGGGAGGGTTATAACTGGATGAATTTTTTGGTTTACAAGTAGACCCTACAGTGTAGGCCTCTTTATTTTCTATCATTGTTTTCCCATGATTCAAGGGATTAAAACTAGCAGTGATCATGAATTACAAAAGTATGATGGTCTTAGGAATGAGTATTGAATTGTTGTAGTTACTATTGATTTTATTTTATTTATGATAAAATGTCAACTGGTGAGTGGAAAATGCAGACTATAGACTGCAGAGTACAGACCGGGGGTAACACGTAATAATTATTCACCGAAGGCAAAGTGCATATTCCCTGAGAGTAAGTTGAGGGAATATTCACCAATATTCACAAGTCTGAGGTAAATAATTGTTTCAGTTTAATTACTCAGGTAAGCAAAGGACCAACGGTTAATTTACATATGTAAAGTCTGGCTGATAAGTACAAGGATTCAATAAAAGCATTTTTTACACTGGAATTTACACATGCATCGCAACTCAGGGTATAAGTGTAAACTGTAATTGTTGCCTTACAATTGTAAACTAACAGTGATAAAGAACTAAACGTCACTAACTTTGATAAAGAATTACAAAAGTGACAACTGCAACAACAAGCTTTAGTACGATGGTCTTAAGGACTGTCTTTTAAATGCATTTAGAAAATAACGCAAAGCAAATACACACGCTGATTGGTTTAAAACCATGTTTCTATAACTCCATAGAAACATAGAACTAGCAAGAGCTGTTGACGTAATGATGGCACGAACAAAGAGAATTTACATTTTCATGGTCCAAGTAAACAAGTTGTTTCTTTTTCTTCGTCGCGGTATTTTCTAAAAGAAATAGAAAACATGTTCTCCGTGTTCCTATCGAGTTATAGAAACACTCGTGAAAGTTTGGGAGAACTCATAAAAGCTGTGGAAACACTCGCCTGCGGCTCGTGTTCCCACAGCATTTCTCGTTCTCCCACACTTTCACTCGTGTTTCTATAACTCGATAGAAACACGGCACATGTTTTCTATTTCTTAATCATAAAATGTGTTGAATTGTGGCAGTTACTATTGATTATATTTCATTTAAAATAAAATGTCAGCTGGTCGGTGTAACATGCAGACTGCAGGCTACAGACAGACTATGGACTGCAGACTAGGAACCAGGGGTAAAATGCAGTGTTATTTCCATTATCGAGTGCTAACCTTAAACAGGTGAAACAAGCCATTATTCAAGCTAATGAGAGTGAAAGTCTCGCACTCTTGGTAGCCTGAATTGCAACACCATTACTTTGAATATTATGTAGGTTAGCCTGAATAACACTTTGGTTGGTCTGTTTACATTTAATGTTCAATAATGGAAATGGAATAATGGAATGGTAAGGTAAAGCAGTTTCAAAGTCTAGAATTGGCAGTCTCATTTCACCCTCAGCAGTCTGGAGTGTCCACGGTCTGCATGTTACATTGACTGAGATGAAAATGTAAAAGTGCTCCCACTAGTTTAAACAGAGTTCTTTTTGAGAGTACAATGCACACAGCTTATGTCACCATCAGCTATTTCTGTGTATGTGCAGTTAAGGTGATTACAAAGCTGACTTTTTTCCCAAGTCAAAAGACGAATTTTCACAACTAAAACAACATAGCTCTGCCACAGAACTAACATTAGACCCCAAGTGGTGTGTAGTTTTCTTGAAGGAATTCTGATGTTCTTTGAGAAAGAGTTGGCAAACCAAAAAAATAAGTTTATAATGGATGATGTCGTAACTGAGCACATGACCTAAGAGACCTAAGAGTAAGACCTCTTTCAAACCCATTTCTGAGAAAAATGTTCAGCTTTGTTATCAAGCAAATACAAAAAGGCCTCATCGTGCTTATTATTTTTTTTGTAAAGCCCTCAAGGTATTGAAGAGAACACTAGAGAAGCTGGGAGAAATGCAACTCTGCTGATTGTGTTTTACGTGACACTTCTGTCCTGTACTCATCACTTCCTTGCCTGCTTTATAACGCACAAAATGATGGTCAAGCCTTTTTTATTTGGAAACTAGCATATTTAACTAGTACCACCACTCAGTCAGTGTTTAAACAATAGTTTTAAGCAAAAAAGAAAACACTTGTCTTCTGACAGAAACAACTGTGAGTGTTTAAGGGTTATCTACAGAATACAGGGTAATGAGAGCTATTCAAATAACTGGTCAAATTGTAGAACTAATGTGCATTGAAAATGAATGTTGTTGCTATAATGTATTGTTTTTGTTAAAAATTCGCCATCAGTGATTTAACTTTATAGCAAATTTCGTGTAGCCATGATTAGCTCCCTTTGATCTTGTTTATCGCCAAAATCTCGGTAGACAGAAAATCTTAAGTTACACCTGCTTGATATCCAATAACAAAATCTATGAATTGTTTGTCTATTTAGTTTTCACAGTTAATCAGTGATATCTAGCGAAAAGTACAAGTGAAACATAAACTTAAATTACCTACAGTACAATTCCACAAGATGATGTATTTGCACCTCTTTGACAGAAGTAACGGAGACTAGATTGTTGTGTTGTAACATTTGGGGATGTAAAATTGGGCAAAAGTAGTTTACACAAGTTCAATAAAGTTAATGATTAAACTTTGTGTTCCAAAAACTGATTTCCCTATCCTATTCAACTCTATACCTTATCAGGACACAATGAGTACTGATCGAGTTAAGCTCAGTTTAAATTCAAATTTGTTAAACTCTTTAAATAATGATATTAAAGAATCTAACTCTCTCCATTCATTCAGAGCAAAATTGGAAAAAAATATTTATATTAATTATTAGCTTGAAAATCTTATAGTAATTACGTACCTTTCTTCACATGTTTGATATTATCTTTGCTATATATTTTGTCATACTTAACCTTAGTTTGTTTGTTTTTGTTTTTAACTCACTCTTTGTAACTAGTTAATCTATACTTTCATTCATTGTATTTTACCTTCGAACCTGGCCTTACTGTTACTGTTAACTATTTTTTACTCTGAGGGAGCCCAATATCTATAAGCCCCATGGTTTCTTTTTGGGCTTCCTCACCACTTTTATTTGCTTTTGTGTGATCGCCTTGTTTTTTAAGTATTACTTGTATTTTGTGGTAAAAATAAAAAATACTAAATACTAAATACTAAATGACATAATTGTGACCATATAATAGGAAGGTAAAACGTTAAATCTGCCTTCCAGTCTAGTGGCTAGGCAGGCACACATCTTTCATTTCTGTTGCTTCAGGCAACGAGGAGTTTTTCTACTCCCCCATAGATTAGATTTTAATCCATCACAATGTTGACCATTTATCAGATGATTCTGTACATTTTTATTAATTACAAGCTCCAAACTTCGGATTTGCAGAAGCCACGTAAAAAGACACACACAAGTTACACTTTCATGCAATCTAAAGGTTTTGGATAAGTTTGCAACCAGTGTGTGGCTAGTTAGTGCTCTACTTAAAAGTGCTCTTCTTAAAAGGGTTCAGTCATTCAGGCTCGAAATCAAATATTCCCATTTGTAGCTGCACGGGGCATAAAATACAGCTAAAAATGTTAAAGAGGCACCCCAATGAAGATGAGACTGGCAGAGGTCTTACATAAGACCAGGTATTTTGCCTTGTTGAGTCGCAAATGGTAATATTTGATTTTGAAGAGGCAGGAGACTGGAACCGAGCATGTTGCCATAGCAACATCAAAATGTACACCATCTGGTATATTTCATAAGGTGCAACATCCCTGCCAAGTTTCAATAGCATTGCTTCATTACTGGCGGAGATATTCTTAATTTTGTGTCACACCACTGTACTTGCACAACCGATGACATCATTACTGACCAAATTTGCATAATAGGAAAACTTGAATATCTCTGGAACCACAAAAGATATCACAAAAAGAAAAACGCCATTTTACTCTACTTTGAAAAGCCTTTTAAATGAGTATATTTTTTAAGTGACTTATTTTTTGGGTCATATGCACTTTAAAATATTAGTTGACCGAGCTCTAAGGCAGCATGCACTATTTCCTTTTGACGCTCAATTCACGTGTTGTGTTTCACGTCACAATAACCGATGTAAACAATCCGTTCCCAGATTTCCGCTCGTGTGCTATTTTCCCTTGACTCAAAAGAAAGTGCAGCTAAGATTCTGTGGGATTTGATTTTGACTTCGCACACTCTTCGCACAGTTTGTCTGCTAGATAGGTGCTAAAAGATCTCTCAGAAGACTGAGTTTTTTTGTATACGTTATTTCTCGAAAACGAAGCGCAAACCAACAAAATCAATTGCGGAACAATGTTTTTCATGTTAACACAAGTCAGTCTGCCAAAAATTAGCTTGATCCTGCAGAAAATGAAAATCCGCTAAAAAAGCGATATACGCCCTTTTTGCAGGAAGCCCTTCAATTACTCATCCCCCTATCCCCACATGAGAGCCCTGAGGCATACTAAGAAGGACTTTTACGGCCATGAAGGCTTACAATCAGAAAATGGCTAGGAACGCTCTGAAAACATGTAAATCGAATGAATTAAGTCGGGTATGTAATGGGCTACCTGTTAAATAACAACCTAATGTGATTTTTTTTCTCTTTCATCCATATTGACAGGACAGTTGAAAAGATGCCATATTCATGCAACCATTGCAACAAGTGCTTTAGCCGATTATCAGTTTGCAAGGAACATGAGCGAACTCACACAGGCGTTAAGCTGTTTACATGCAAGTATTGTAAAGAGTGCTTTAACCAGCCATCACATTGCAAGAAACATGAACGAACTCACACAGGAGAGAAGCCGTATACATGCAAGCATTGTAATAAGGGCTTTAGCCAGTCATCACATTGCAAGAGACACGAACGAACTCACACAGGAATGAAACCATATTCATGCAAGCATTGTAAAAAGTGCTTTAACCAGTCATCAGATTGCAAGAAACATGAGCGAACTCACACAGGAGAGAAGCCGTATCCATGCAAGCATTGTAATAAGGGCTTTAGCCAGTCATCACATTGCAAGAGACACGAACGAACTCACACAGGAATGAAACCATATTCATGCAAGCATTGTAAAAAGTGCTTTAGCCAGTCATCAGAGTGTAAGATACATGAACGAACTCATACAGAAGAGAAGCCACATACATGCAAGCATTGTAATAAGCGCTTTAGCATATCATCAAATTGCAAGATACATGAACGAACTCACACAGGAGTGAAGCCGTATACATGCAAGTATTGCAATAAGCGCTTTAGCCTATCATCAAATTGCAAGATACACGAACGAACTCACACAGGAGAGAAGCCGTATACATGCAAGTATTGTAATAAGGGCTTTAGCCTATCATCAAATTGCAAGATACATGAACGAACTCACACAGGAGAGAAGCCGTATACATGCAAGTATTGTAATAGGAGCTTCACCGGCTCATCAAATTGCAAGATACATGAACGAACTCACACGGGAGAGAAGCCGTATACATGCAAGTATTGTAATAAGTGCTTTAGCCAATTATCAGATTGCAAGATACATGAACGAACTCACACAGGAGAGAAGCCGTATACATGCAAGCATTGCAATAAGGGCTTTAGCCGGTCATCACATTGCAAGATACATGAACGAACTCACACAGGAGAGAAGCCGTATACATGCAAGTATTGTAATAGGGGCTTTACCGGCTTATCAAATTGCAGGCGTCATGAACAAAAACACGTAAAAGACAGTTCGTTAAAACGCAAGCAGCATGGTCAGAACCTAAAACTTAGAACACATCTCCAGGAGCCAACAACAACTCATGCTAGCAAAGTGTCTGGTATGTTGATGTCGTCGTCTGAAGAAAATTTAAGCCAAGTTGAAAGCCTGACCTGTTGGATTTGTCAGAAAGAATTTAGTAGGGAGCCATGTCTTATCCAACATTACGATGATCATATGAGATATAGCCAGACGACGCGTATGTAAAGCTTGCCCTTTCCTTTTTTTCGTTCTTGTTAAAGTTCGTGCTTCAGGAATGTTGTTGTTGTTTGAAGTAGTGAAATTCAGTTGTTAACGAACTTTGCAATTTTTCTGTAGTTTGAAGCAAACGTAATTTGCAGAGAAGAATTTTTGTATGTTTCGCTCTTTTGGTTGAAAACAATCGAATTTATGTTTAAAGGATCCATCTGTTACTCTGCTTGTACATTTTAATAAACTTAATGCACAAAGGTAGATTGAGCGGTTTTTGATGTCGAAAAGTAATTAGTTTTGCATCAAGTACCCTACACGATTGGCTTGAAAAACTCGGGCCACTTTAGGCCAATCGGAATGTAAAACCAAAACCAATCGTGACCACTCGGAGACGTTTTCGCGCGCCTCGCGTCAGCTACATTTTAGGTGATTCCTCAGTATTTCATTGCGCATCCCTACTGCGCATCATTTTCGCGCCATCAGCGCGCGCACATAAGCGTGTGCAAGTACTCAACCTAAGAGATTTCCCTCAAGCTAAGGTCAACAGCGAAATAAATGCTTGTTTTCTCTTAAACGAGCATGGCGACCTTTATTTTTTATTGCATAATTTTGGTGTACAAATTATCCTTAAAAACTTAAGAAAAATTGTTCGTGAGGAAAAAAAGATATAGCTAAAAGACTGCGCAAAACCGTCACCCTAGGATGCGAAAACAACGATTCGAGGAACGTTCTGAGCCAATGTTGTATGCGCCCAGGAATTTCTACCTATAAAATAGTGCTCTAATAACCTTTAAAGTGCAACTAACCACAAAAGTTTTTTTCGTTTATATAAATCTCCTTATTTTTTGGGTGAACACTGCGAAAAAATTGCGTTGTAGTTACTTTGGTTAATCTTCTACGAATTTTTAGAGTCGGTAATCTTAGCCCTTTCCGCGGCCATGGCCGAGCAGTAGAGAAGAATGGGGCGAGATGGCCTGTCATCGAAGGACTAGCAATGTTTTGCTTCTAAGGACAATGTATGTGAACATGCGACAGTGTGATTCAGAATCGTTGCAGGATGCAAGGAAGATGTGTTTTTGGAGGGATTCGCAGTACAGCAATCTTGGGAGAGAGCAATCATCTTCATTCAATACCTATATCCCAATGACACTCGTCCACAAGCGAGAAAAAGCCGAAAGCAGTATGCAGACTTGTGCGAAGTCGGAGATCGAACCGTTCTTCGATCTCGGGTTCGCCGCTACTGTAAAAACGTAGGATTTTCATGGCCTGTAGATTCTTCCGTAGCTTCGAGGGTGCCACTCTATATTGTCTAGGCCGATATGACACAAATGGTTGAGATAAGATGGGAGCCATCTGACTATTTAATTCAAACAAGCCCCAGCTGTCCCAGACCAAAATAATGGAAACTACTGTATGTGAGGTAAAGATATACTTTTTATACGACAAATTATACGCGTCGAGTGTTCTAGAGAGCTTTCTAAACGAATAATTAATGGCACGACGTCCTAGAACGAGGCGATTGAGAATAGTGACGCTTCGAACTGCAAAACTAGCTATTTATTTGTAGATTTCATATACAACCACACGCACGAGGTCAACAAGGAACTATCAAGGGTACGGGTACGGGAGAGTACTTAAAGAAGTGTTGTATATAGATGAGTAGATTAGCCATACGGGCCGGCCAATTGTCGCTGTGACGAGCCCGACTGGCGACCCGCTTTCCGAAATCGAAAAATAAGAATATATCCATCGTAGCCGTCCTAATCGTAGCTAGATTAGCTACTTTTTCGTTGAGTGACTTTTTTAGCAGACACAAGCTGCACATGATGTGACATGTGACCTTCATTCCTCACCTCCTATTCCTGAACTCTCAACCCCCCCTCCCTCCCCGTCTATCACCCCATACCCCGACTGCTCCTCAGCCTGCCCCCAATCGTCAATCCCACCTGTCACTTGTCATCTCTTATCCTCTACAATTCAACACCCACCCTAACATTTCTGTTCGGTCGTGTCTTCCCAATATGTGAAGTTCAGAGCTGTTTGACCTCCTTGGCAGTCATGCGTCAAAATACATTGCATAACAGAATATATTATTTTCAAACTCTTTAATATTTCATCAAGTTAAAACAAAGAATTAAAGTCACAACTGTGAATGAGGGTTGGATACCCGGTCTTAATTAGCATAGATTTTGGAGATTTTACCTCTCCGCTTACGCCTTAATTTTTGTTTTGATCGAGAAGATATATCAAACACGAGAGACAGTGATTCACTGGCCATCCAAACACCTCAATTTCGTCAAATATACTCCGCTGCGCGTCGTATTTTCAGCTCTCTTCTCGGTGTTTGGATATCCCGATGAAACAATGTCTTGTTTGATATATTACTTCAAGAATCAGGCAAAAGAAGACTTGAAACCCGGGGGGTGGGGGAGAGACTCCAGTATGAAAAGGACATGTATGCTCCTCGGAAATTTTATAAAGAACCCCTCAGAGGTACCAAGATCTTGGTTTGTGGGTGTGGCTTGTGCACCCCTAAGAGGTACCAATTTTAAGACAACACATTATCTCCTGTCGTATTTTTTCGGCTCATTGCCATAAAAGGTACCGCGGAAGTTTCTGCTCTGGACCTTTCGAGGCTGCACACCCTATGAGGTCCCAAAACCGTTTATTTAAGCTCTAAAAAGTACGAAAGTCGACGAGACTGATTTCCCTTTCGTAAACGGTTTATGCCATTTTTAACGGTCGATGCCATTTTCGTAATTGGTTGATGCCATATCTGCTTTAGTTTAGGCCTGGACAAGGTAGAAACTGGTATAATTTGTTGATGGAGTAAAATGCACTCACCAAATGCTTAATTGTTCATATTCACACTGGTTTGCTTGCGGTTAGCTCTTATTTGATGTTTGGGGCAACTCTATTATTAATGTTTAAGAATGTCACGTTCTATAATTAAATTTTGGAGAAATTTGGCGGATCAACCTGGTAGTGTAGTGGTATAAGAGGGATGTCAGGAAAAAGAGGTTCAGGGTTCGATACTAGGTGGTTACTTGCAAATTTTCCTTTTTCTTTAATATAGTAGAGAAAAATTCGTGTACAGTTGTAAAAAATTTCTAAGTGTCGCGAAAATGACAAAGACCGTTTACGAAAGGGAAATGTGCGTCGACCAGCTCCTGCGTCCATTTTTTATGGGAGTTCCCCAGAATATATATAAAGGCCCGTCCACAGTACGTCGGAGAAATTTGAAAAAAAGCAGCTTTATTTCTGTGGTTGGGCCTACCGTCCATCCGTCACGAAAATGGAGGTTTTCGAAAACGCTCTACAAAACTGAGGAATTTGTAAATTTGTAAACACCGGCCTTTTAGTTTTCATGTACACGGAAAACATTCTAAAAGCGGATCTTTTCGAGAACGATGGCCTAACGATAATGATCTGATTTCCCTGACCGAGTTTTCCTGAACACAAATCCAACATGGATGCATGGTGATTTTTGCGTTTTTAAATTCCTGTGGCGTAGTGTGGATAGAATACATTTGATGGGTTTTCAGATTGAAACATACGTTTTCACATTCTTCCGGCGCGGTGTGGACGGAAGGTAATTCAAAGCACGCCGAAAGGGTCATTGCTTCTGTATATTAAGAACTGTTAGAAAATAACCCAAAGCAAATACGCACGCTGATTGGTTTAAAAACCGTGTTTCTATAACTCCATAGAAACGCAGAACTAGCACGAGCTGTTGACGTAAAGATGGCGCGAACAAAGAGAATTTACATTTTGATGGATCGAAGTAAACAAGTTGTTTTTCTTTTTCTTCGTCGCCGTATTTTCTAAAAGAAATAGAAAACATGTTCTCCGTGTTCCTATCGAGTTATAGAAACACTCGTGAAAGTTTGGGAGAACTCAAAAAAGCTGTGGAAACACTCGCCTGCGGCTCGTGTTCCCACAACATTTCTCATTCTCCCAAACTTTCACTAGTGTTTCTTAAATATGAAGAAATTAATCACTTTTTAGGTTTTGCATCAAAAAGTAGATTAGCCAATACAGAATCAAGTCCGGACTCTCCGAGAGTCCAATCCTCAAATTTCCACATGGTCGATTGCAGGGACTGACATCGTCCCACGACATATTGCCACCAGTTTAGATATATATCACGAAAAAATGCTGCTGTCAAACACGAAAGACCTTGTTTGAACGCATTTCCAAACGCCGAGAAGAGAGAAAATTCGACGCGCAGCGGAGTATTTTTAACGAAATTCGAGTTGTCAAATGTGGTCAAACACTGTCTTGAGTGTTTGATATATCTTCTCAATCGAAACTAAAACTAAGGACGAAGCAGAGAAGTAAAATTGTTAAAATATATGCTAATTAAGATCAGTTATGGCCCATGAATTCCTTTGTTTCAACTGATGAATTATTAATGAGTTTGAGAAAGAAATCTCTATATCATATCCACACACATATCATATCATACACATTTGATAACATTTAACTGCACTTCGTTTGTTGTTGTATCTTCTTGATATCTTCGGATCTTCTTCGGACGTCTTCTGCAATCTTCAGTTATCTTCGTTAATTTTCGAAAAATCTTCGGAAAGCGTTCGGAAATGTTTGTCTGGCCTTCGGACAAATTTTGGAAAGTCTTCGGAAAGTGGACGGAAATCTTCGGAAAATCGCCAAAAACGTCGTTATGTATTGTGAAAATTTTACACAATGAAAAGAAAATTACGTGGTCGCTTGGAAATACGAAATTTATCTTCTATTTTTCAACACTCGAAGATAAATCATTTATCCGCCCGGCCATGTAATATCCTCTATATCTCCAACAATACATCTCATTTTTTTCTCATCTTGCCTGTTCTAAGAACCATTATGTATAATATGACAATACTCGCCCCTTATTGATGATTTTATAATAATCATTTAATGATCGCCGGGTCAGTGAATAACAGATGTCATGTCAACCTCGTTCCCAGGGCTTTTCCCTTTATGAAATTCCCGCCCCTCCCAATTTCATAAAGGGAAAAGCCCTGGGAACGAGGTTGATGTCATGTAAATAGAGGCAACTGTTATTTATTATATTTATTTATCTATCTATTTACCAATTAATTAATTTATTATTTATTTACGTTCTCTGATTGACCGAATCTTTCCATAATACACTCTTTTTAAGCTTGCCTGAGTTTTGGAAACTAATTTTTAAAAGTCCAAGAGTTTGATAAAAATCAAGTCCTGTTAGTCGTGAAAAACGATCCTGCGTTTTCACCAGAGCAGCTTTAATCGAGCCCGCAAGCACTTATAGCTTATATTGCTTTTTTCCCGCACAGCGGTCACATGTAAGACGCATGAGCAGTTCCTACGAAAACTGCCGCTACCAAATTATGCAAATAGATATTCTTTGTAAAATTACTTCGCTGAAAATGACGGCTATGAACGCCAAATACCTTTCACGCGTTGAAAATTTGATATAATTATTATCGACCAGGCCGTCACTTTTTGCTAAACATCATTGTAAATAGCAAAACCTGCCTCGATTAGCTTTGCTATATGCGGGTTGTGTAATCCTCTAAATTGTAAAATACAAAATTATAGAAATAAAAATTGAATTGAATTGAATTGTTTCTTTGGACATTTAGCCTCGTCATGCCATTAAATTTTCCCGACACTGAACTTGTGTCGTCGTTAGGCTTTTGACATTCATCGGCGCTACTTCGTGATTTAAATTTTAATCTTAGCTTGTAGTTGAACTAAGCTTTAAATCCGTTTGTAAGATCATGTTCGTTTGTTTTTCCCGTTCTGTGATGGCTCTCCCTTACCATCGACGACGAAATTGTGTTCTTTTCAATACTATTTTCACGTTGTAAGTTTCCAACACGAGCCATGTCCAACCGAGTCATTTTCCCGCCTACTTTAAACGAAGGTACAGTGTATATTTGAGGTGGAGATAAATTCTGAGGACTTTCTAACTCCAAAACAGGATTTTTAGAACTTCCCCGTGCTTCCGCGGGTGAAACGCGTACTTTGTTCCCGCGTGAGCTTTGGATTTTTTACGACGAGATGAAGGGATGGTGGCAGTGGACATTTTCTTTCTCTTCTTTGTTCCACGGCGTTCGGAAAGAACCGATGGAGGTCTTGTGTCGTCTTCAATTATTTCCTCACTTTCGTGCATGGAGTTAATTGGTGTGAAATTTCTAGGCAGGGCTGAAATATTAGGAAGTTCCTCCATTTCACGAGCCGGAGGTAAGTGAGCGATCTTTTCTGATCTTTTGTCCAAATCCCCGCTTCCCACTGTCTTCTTCGTGGTTGGATTTTCTATCTTTGTTTCACTTTCGCTTTCGTTTTCATTTTCTTCCTCATTGCAAGTGTCATCGCGTCGAACCTTGTTTCTCTCGTACTTGCTTGGACCAATGTACACATCGCCATGAGCAAAGAGTGTGTTTCGCGAGCGTCGATAATAGCGCCTAAACTTAGTAGCCGAGCCTTCTCTTGACTTCTGGGTTAACGCCTCTGGCAACTGCCCGTTCTGTTGTAATGACGTAGTGCTGGTTGGTGATTGGCCATGCCTGGGGTTTATGCGCAGTTTAGCCTCACAAATCAAGCGTCGCTTTTTCTTTGGCAGGCTAAACCTAGCTTGTGCATGAGAATAATACGTGGAGAAATTATTTCCAATCACAGAAACAGGCAAAGCTACGATGAGGACCCCGAAAATGGCGCATACTCCACCAATGGTTCTACCAGGGATTGTCTTGGGCACCATGTCACCATAGCCAACGGTTGTCATGGTGATAATCGCCCACCAAAAGGCTTCTGGGATACTATTAAAATCAGGCTGAGTTCCCTCTTTGGTTTCGATCTCGAATAAAACGCTGGAAAATACCACAACTGGGATAAGCAGGATTATCAGAAGCAGGATTAGCTCTCTGAAGCTCGCCTTAAGTGATTGCACTATAATCTGCAAACCGCTTGTAAATGCAAACACTTTCAATGCACGGAAAGTCCGTATAAGCCTCACCGCTCGAAGAAAGTTTAGCCTTCCACTTCCAAGAATGATGTTTTCATAAAATGGAAGAAGAGATATTAAATCGACCCAGGTCATGATTTCCTTGAAGAAAGCTTTCCAAAGATGTGTGTTAGCATTACTCCCCCTGAGTGGTACCGAAATGTCATTTTTGGGGGTCCTGGCCCATGGACTAACTGCGCCGCAGTCTATAAACCGCCACTATACCGGGAATTTTAGCTGATTGTGTGTCACGTCCTGCTGCAACACAAGCTAATTTCCCGGAAACAAGGATGAGTCATATGTACATACCCAGTCCCCAACCTTGAAATTCTACGGTTGAGAGACTGGGGTCTACTGTAATGGCGGCCTGATTCGAAGATCTCGTTGCTGGTTTATAAAGGTAAGAGAGTCTATAAGAATTCCTTTTCCATGTCTATCTAAGTTAAAGAACACGGCGTCACTTCTTTTCATCCCATGGGATATAGAAATGAAGAGTCTGTGTTTTTTATGTAGAAATTTACGATAAACTGGCTCTCTTCGCCCTGAGCTTATACCAGTCC
The DNA here is from genome assembly GCA_964020085.1 of Micromussa lordhowensis. NCBI lineage: Eukaryota > Metazoa > Cnidaria > Anthozoa > Scleractinia > Lobophylliidae > Micromussa > Micromussa lordhowensis. The sequence continues at coordinate 19,315,932 of OZ026608.1, forward strand.
GCGGATAGTTTTAAAAAAGTCTTACTTGAGTATTTTAGCCAATGATGAATTTTTTAATATTGAATAATGATTGATGTCGTGAAATTGTTTAATTTAATTATTTATTAATTTATTTACTTATATATATTCTACCTGGAGTTATGAAAACCGGGTCGGCAAAGCTTAATTTTTTGTGTAACTTTACACAACTTCCCATGTGTAAGATTAGCTTGTTTACTGTGTTGTTTACGGCTGATGTCAGTTTCTTTTCTTGTTTTCTGGTTAGGGATTTGTGTAGAAGTGCATGTAGACATAATTGTCATCCCCCCCCCCCTTCCCTTTGCCCTTTATCCAATTGGCGTTAAGTTTGGCCCAGGCTACACTCCTCTGAATTTCAGTTCGCGCGGTGACTCTAAAGGGAGCCAACCGATCAACGAAGTCTGCCTGAGGACATCATTAAGTCCAATGAAGGTGCAAGTCTAACGGTTTGCTAGCAAGCGTCGTCTATTATCCTACGCGGTAAGGCGGGCCTGATATGTATCAACGGAACATTTAGTCCCGTAAGAGTAGGCCGTTTGCCCTGTAGACAGCAAAGATCTTTAGCCACACCAATTTAGGGCTTATAGGTGCGATGGACTAGACATTTCCAGCTGCTGTTGGCGTTATTTGCCCTGAACTTTGATTTGGCTAAAGACTTAGAAAAAAATCTGTTGAAATGTGGATATGCCATTCCGCGCTCGACAAAAATCAAGTTCATCCGGGACATTGCTATTTGCAAGCAAAGCATGGCCGCGAGCAGAGTGAAGAACACGAGTTCAAGCGCTGATCGTGAGTAGAATTTCCTTGTTTGATCAATTTTAGGCGTTCTCGGCTTCGCTAACTATCAGAACTGTCTGTGATTCGCCAGCGCGGAAGAAATTTATTTGCGTGGCTTCCGGGCGATAATTGATGTAACGACAACATGTTGAGTGTTCGCTCACTGCTAACTATGGCTTATTTTGGTGGAATTTCAATCGATTCTCGATGTAGGAAGCTCTTGTTCAGTCTATTTAGGACGATGCAGGCCTTTAGAGAGTTATAGATAAGCTCTCCGCCGCGGACTTGACATAGTGTACGTTCGTGTTTATTTAGACTCGAATTTCATTTTGAAGCAGTGTTAATTAACTTGTACAATTCGTGATTCAACGAAAATACGGCGAATTTAGTCTTCCTGGCCTCGAAAGGCATACAGAAGAGTTCTTTCCTTTTATTTGAGCTACGATAAGGTTTTGCTGACTATTTAAGTTGCTATGAGAGCCTGAACCAGTGCAGCGAAAGTGTGTGAATGTGTGATTTCCGATGGTGTTGACAGGTATGTGATGTCTTGTTTAAGTGCGGTTTCGCCAAAATAGTCTGTGCCAGGCATTAATATTGTTACGTTGGTGTTAAGCTTAGCTGATCGTACCTTGGGAAAAAGCATTTCTCGACTCGGCAAAATTGTATCTTGGTATAGTTTCAGCGGGCTCTAATGACATTGAACCATAGGCCAGTCTTTGTGCAGACAAGGTGACAAATTGTGCACTATGTTTCATTCAGTTTGTTGTCTATTCCATGCGAAATTTTGTTTATCGGACCGCGAGAAAAGTAGTGTTTTGCTGACTATATAAGTTGCTATGTAAGCCTTAATCAGGCACTTTATCGCTGTAGCGAACTCAGCTTAAAAAGTTCTAGACTGAAATGACACCGCTTTGAAACTTCGCCGGAAGTCAGGTTACTGAATAAATGTTCTAAAATTTGCGTCATTTTAAACTTCGACTCGTTGGAATGCTTCTAGGGATCATTAACCTACTGCCCGGCGTCAGATAAAAGCTTTTAATCGGCCTTTGGACGAATGTTATTGTTTTTAACTGCCAAGTAGTAAAATGAGTCGTTATTTTTGCTAGCCCGGTTTTCAAAAAACCAGGTATATATATATATATATCTGACCGATTTCCTAAAAACGTGCCTGCTGTTTTTAGTGCCTGCAGTCTTTAACACGCTTTTCATAAATCCAGACATAAATACATAATATTTAAAGATATATTTATTAAAAAGAAGAGCCGCTGTACAAAATGCGGCCTTGGATTCTCTTTTAAAACCAGTAAACTCATAGGTAGGGATAAAATCAGCTAGCGCATTCCGCAACTTAGCTGATACGTAAGAAAAAAGAGAAAAACGCAGTACCTCCAGACACCGGCGCTGGAGCGTCGTACCAAACGAGTCATCCCGGGATTTCGGCCCGTGCGATCGCTTTTGGACGCAGTTGGCCCTTCGCTGCTTTCTGCTACCGACCTTGCCTCCCGGTACGGCATTGAGGGAGAGATATGTCGGCCCCTAAACCATATGTGACAAATCCCACGCCTACTCACAGCTCCAAACCGCCCTTGTCAATATAGCGTAAGAGTTAGATGGCTTATATATTGAAGAGAAAAGTCATTTTATCTGTCATATGGTAAGCACTGGAGTCGCAGATTAAAAAGTGCGCATGCGCCCTGCTAAAGGTAACATACATACAGTCATAAGCTTTTTCCGAATAACTACAGGAGCTAATATCTTGGAGACATACATTTACAGTTAAAATACATAACATCTACAGATGCCTACTAAATATGTCTGGATTTATGAAAACCGTGTTAAAACGAAATCAAGTGGGTTTTTTTTAATTGCTTATTTCTTCAATTTAATTTTCTTCCTTGCTCTCGCTATGACAGCAGATTGTAATTCGTACCTAGCATGAAATGTAGAGAACTTCTTGCCGCATGTTTCATTGATCTTCCCTTTTTTTTAAATTATTTATCCTACCACCCCCCCCCCCCACCCTCCCCCCTTCGAATTTCTACTAGGTTTAGTCCAGGCTTCACTCGTTTGAATTCAGTTCGCGCGTTCGTTGACTCTGACATGGAGCCGATCGCTTAGCGTTCTGTATTTGCTGTCTAAAGGAGGTCTGCCTGAGGACATCATTAAGTCCAATGAAGGTGCAAGTCTAACGGTTTGCTAGCAAGCGTCGTCTATTATCCTACGCGGTAAGGCGGGCCTGATATGTATCAACGGAACATTTAGTCCCGTAAGAGTAGGCCGTTTGCCCTGTAGACAGCAAAGATCTTTAGCCACACCAATTTAGGGCTTATAGGTGCAATGGACTAGACATTTCCAGCTGCTGTTGGCGTTATTTGCCCTGAACTTTGATTTGGCTAAAGACTTAGAAAAAAATCTGTTGAAATGTGGATATGCCATTCCGCGCTCGACAAAAATCAAGTTCATCCGGGACATTGCTATTTGCAAGCAAAGCATGGCCGCGAGCAGAGTGAAGAACACGAGTTCAAGCGCTGATCGTGAGTAGAATTTCCTTGTTTGATCAATTTTAGGCGTTCTCGGCTTCGCTAACTATCAGAACTGTCTGTGATTCGCCAGCGCGGAAGAAATTTATTTGCGTGGCTTCCGGGCGATAATTGATGTAACGACAACATGTTGAGTGTTCGCTCACTGCTAACTATGGCTTATTTTGGTGGAATTTCAATCGATTCTCGATGTAGGAAGCTCTTGTTCAGTCTATTTAGGACGATGCAGGCCTTTAGAGAGTTATAGATAAGCTCTCCGCCGCGGACTTGACATAGTGTACGTTCGTGTTTATTTAGACTCGAATTTCATTTTGAAGCAGTGTTAATTAACTTGTACAATTCGTGATTCAACGAAAATACGGCGAATTTAGTCTTCCTGGCCTCGAAAGGCATACAGAAGAGTTCTTTCCTTTTATTTGAGCTACGATAAGGTTTTGCTGACTATTTAAGTTGCTATGAGAGCCTGAACCAGTGCAGCGAAAGTGTGTGAATGTGTGATTTCCGATGGTGTTGACAGGTATGTGATGTCTTGTTTAAGTGCGGTTTCGCCAAAATAGTCTGTGCCAGGCATTAATATTGTTACGTTGGTGTTAAGCTTAGCTGATCGTACCTTGGGAAAAAGCATTTCTCGACTCGGCAAAATTGTATCTTGGTATAGTTTCAGCGGGCTCTAATGACATTGAACCATAGGCCAGTCTTTGTGCAGACAAGGTGACAAATTGTGCACTATGTTTCATTCAGTTTGTTGTCTATTCCATGCGAAATTTTGTTTATCGGACCGCGAGAAAAGTAGTGTTTTGCTGACTATATAAGTTGCTATGTAAGCCTTAATCAGGCACTTTATCGCTGTAGCGAACTCAGCTTAAAAAGTTCTAGACTGAAATGACACCGCTTTGAAACTTCGCCGGAAGTCAGGTTACTGAATAAATGTTCTAAAATTTGCGTCATTTTAAACTTCGACTCGTTGGAATGCTTCTAGGGATCATTAACCTACTGCCCGGCGTCAGATAAAAGCTTTTAATCGGCCTTTGGACGAATGTTATTGTTTTTAACTGCCAAGTAGTAAAATGAGTCGTTATTTTTGCTAGCCCGGTTTTCAAAAAACCAGGTATATATATATATATATATCTGACCGATTTCCTAAAAACGTGCCTGCTGTTTTTAGTGCCTGCAGTCTTTAACACGCTTTTCATAAATCCAGACATAAATACATAATATTTAAAGATATATTTATTAAAAAGAAGAGCCGCTGTACAAAATGCGGCCTTGGATTCTCTTTTAAAACCAGTAAACTCATAGGTAGGGATAAAATCAGCTAGCGCATTCCGCAACTTAGCTGATACGTAAGAAAAAAGAGAAAAACGCAGTACCTCCAGACACCGGCGCTGGAGCGTCGTACCAAACGAGTCATCCCGGGATTTCGGCCCGTGCGATCGCTTTTGGACGCAGTTGGCCCTTCGCTGCTTTCTGCTACCGACCTTGCCTCCCGGTACGGCATTGAGGGAGAGATATGTCGGCCCCTAAACCATATGTGACAAATCCCACGCCTACTCACAGCTCCAAACCGCCCTTGTCAATATAGCGTAAGAGTTAGATGGCTTATATATTGAAGAGAAAAGTCATTTTATCTGTCATATGGTAAGCACTGGAGTCGCAGATTAAAAAGTGCGCATGCGCCCTGCTAAAGGTAACATACATACAGTCATAAGCTTTTTCCGAATAACTACAGGAGCTAATATCTTGGAGACATACATTTACAGTTAAAATACATAACATCTACAGATGCCTACTAAATATGTCTGGATTTATGAAAACCGTGTTAAAACGAAATCAAGTGGGTTTTTTTTAATTGCTTATTTCTTCAATTTAATTTTCTTCCTTGCTCTCGCTATGACAGCAGATTGTAATTCGTACCTAGCATGAAATGTAGAGAACTTCTTGCCGCATGTTTCATTGATCTTCCCTTTTTTTTAAATTATTTATCCTACCACCCCCCCCCCCCCCACCCTCCCCCCTTCGAATTTCTACTAGGTTTAGTCCAGGCTTCACTCGTTTGAATTCAGTTCGCGCGTTCGTTGACTCTGACATGGAGCCGATCGCTTAGCGTTCTGTATTTGCTGTCTAAAGGAGGTCTGCCTGAGGACATCATTAAGTCCAATGAAGGTGCAAGTCTAACGGTTTGCTAGCAAGCGTCGTCTATTATCCTACGCGGTAAGGCGGGCCTGATATGTATCAACGGAACATTTAGTCCCGTAAGAGTAGGCCGTTTGCCCTGTAGACAGCAAAGATCTTTAGCCACACCAATTTAGGGCTTATAGGTGCAATGGACTAGACATTTCCAGCTGCTGTTGGCGTTATTTGCCCTGAACTTTGATTTGGTTATTTGCCCTGAACTTTGATTTGGCTAAGGACTTAGAAAAAATTCTGTTGAAATGTGGATATGCCATTCCGCGCTCGACAAAAATCAAGTTCATCCGGGACATTGCTATTTGCAAGCAAAGCATGGCCGCGAGCAGAGTGAAGAACACGAGTTCAAGCGCTGATCGTGAGTAGAATTTCCTTGTTTGATCAATTTTAGGCGTTCTCGGCTTCGCTAACTATCAGAACTGTCTGTGATTCGCCAGCGCGGAAGAAATTTATTTGCGTGGCTTCCGGGCGATAATTGATGTAACGACAACATGTTGAGTGTTCGCTCACTGCTAACTATGGCTTATTTTGGTGGAATTTCAATCGATTCTCGATGTAGGAAGCTCTTGTTCAGTCTATTTAGGACGATGCAGGCCTTTAGAGAGTTATAGATAAGCTCTCCGCCGCGGACTTGACATAGTGTACGTTCGTGTTTATTTAGACTCGAATTTCATTTTGAAGCAGTGTTAATTAACTTGTACAATTCGTGATTCAACGAAAATACGGCGAATTTAGTCTTCCTGGCCTCGAAAGGCATACAGAAGAGTTCTTTCCTTTTATTTGAGCTACGATAAGGTTTTGCTGACTATTTAAGTTGCTATGAGAGCCTGAACCAGTGCAGCGAAAGTGTGTGAATGTGTGATTTCCGATGGTGTTGACAGGTATGTGATGTCTTGTTTAAGTGCGGTTTCGCCAAAATAGTCTGTGCCAGGCATTAATATTGTTACGTCGGTGTTAAGCTTAGCTGATCGTACCTTGGAAAAAGCATTTCTCGACTCGGCAAAATTGTATCTTGGTATAGTTTCAGCGGGCTCTAATGACATTGAACCATAGGCCAGTCTTTGTGCAGACAAGGTGACAAATTGTGCACTATGTTTCATTCAGTTTGTTGTCTATTCCATGCGAAATTTTGTTTATCGGACCGCGAGAAAAGTAGTGTTTTGCTGACTATATAAGTTGCTATGTAAGCCTTAATCAGGCACTTTATCGCTGTAGCGAACTCAGCTTAAAAAGTTCTAGACTGAAATGACACCGCTTTGAAACTTCGCCGGAAGTCAGGTTACTGAATAAATGTTCTAAAATTTGCGTCATTTTAAACTTCGACTCGTTGGAATGCTTCTAGGGATCATTAACCTACTGCCCGGCGTCAGATAAAAGCTTTTAATCGGCCTTTGGACGAATGTTATTGTTTTTAACTGCCAAGTAGTAAAATGAGTCGTTATTTTTGCTAGCCCGGTTTTCAAAAAACCAGGTATATATATATATATATATCTGACCGATTTCCTAAAAACGTGCCTGCTGTTTTTAGTGCCTGCAGTCTTTAACACGGTTTTCATAAATCCAGACATAAATACATAATATTTAAAGATATATTTATTAAAAAGAAGAGCCGCTGTACAAAATGCGGCCTTGGATTCTCTTTTAAAACCAGTAAACTCATAGGTAGGGATAAAATCAGCTAGCGCATTCCGCAACTTAGCTGACACGTAAGAAAAAAGAGAAAAACGCAGTACCTCCAGACACCGGCGCTGGAGCGTCGTACCAAACGAGTCATCCCGGGATTTCGGCCCGTGCGATCGCTTTTGGACGCAGTTGGCCCTTCGCTGCTTTCTGCTACCGACCTTGCCTCCCGGTACGGCATTGAGGGAGAGATATGTCGGCCCCTAAACCATATGTGACAAATCCCACGCCTACTCACAGCTCCAAACCGCCCTTGTCAATATAGCGTAAGAATTAGATGGCTTATATATTGAAGAGAAAAGTCATTTTATCTGTCATATGGTAAGCACTGGAGTCGCAGATTAAAAAGTGCGCATGCGCCCTGCTAAAGGTAACATACATACAGTCATAAGCTTTTTCCGAATAACTACAGGAGCTAATATCTTGGAGACATTACATTTACAGTTAAAATACATAACATCTACAGATGCCTACTAAATATGTCTGGATTTATGAAAACCGTGTTAAAACGAAATCAAGTGGGTTTTTTTTAATTGCTTATTTCTTCAATTTAATTTTCTTCCTTGCTCTCGCTATGACAGCAGATTGTGATTCGTACCTAGCATGAAATGTAGAGAACTTCTTGCCGCATGTTTCATTGATCTTCCCTTTTTTTAAATTATTTATCCTACCACCCCCCCCCCCCCCACCCTCCCCCCTTCGAATTTCTACTAGGTTTAGTCCAGGCTTCACTCGTTTGAATTCAGTTCGCGCGTTCGTTGACTCTGACATGGAGCCGATCGCTTAGCGTTCTGTATTTGCTGTCTAAAGGAAGTCTGCCTGAGGACATCATTAAGTCCAATGAAGGTGCAAGTCTAACGGTTTGCTAGCAAGCGTCGTCTATTATCCTACGCGGTAAGGCGGGCCTGATATGTATCAACGGAACATTTAGTCCCGTAAGAGTAGGCCGTTTGCCCTGTAGACAGCAAAGATCTTTAGCCACACCAATTTAGGGCTTATAGGTGCAATGGACTAGACATTTCCAGCTGCTGTTGGCGTTATTTGCCCTGAACTTTGATTTGGCTAAAGACTTAGAACAAAATCTGTTGAAATGTGGATATGCCATTCCGCGCTCGACAAAAATCAAGTTCATCCGGGACATTGCTATTTGCAAGCAAAGCATGGCCGCGAGCAGAGTGAAGAACACGAGTTCAAGCGCTGATCGTGAGTAGAATTTCCTTGTTTGATCAATTTTAGGCGTTCTCGGCTTCGCTAACTATCAGAACTGTCTGTGATTCGCCAGCGCGGAAGAAATTTATTTGCGTGGCTTCCGGGCGATAATTGATGTAACGACAACATGTTGAGTGTTCGCTCACTGCTAACTATGGCTTATTTTGGTGGAATTTCAATCGATTCTCGATGTAGGAAGCTCTTGTTCAGTCTATTTAGGACGATGCAGGCCTTTAGAGAGTTATAGATAAGCTCTCCGCCGCGGACTTGACATAGTGTACGTTCGTGTTTATTTAGACTCGAATTTCATTTTGAAGCAGTGTTAATTAACTTGTACAATTCGTGATTCAACGAAAATACGGCGAATTTAGTCTTCCTGGCCTCGAAAGGCATACAGAAGAGTTCTTTCCTTTTATTTGAGCTACGATAAGGTTTTGCTGACTATTTAAGTTGCTATGAGAGCCTGAACCAGTGCAGCGAAAGTGTGTGAATGTGTGATTTCCGATGGTGTTGACAGGTATGTGATGTCTTGTTTAAGTGCGGTTTCGCCAAAATAGTCTGTGCCAGGCATTAATATTGTTACGTCGGTGTTAAGCTTAGCTGATCGTACCTTGGAAAAAGCATTTCTCGACTCGGCAAAATTGTATCTTGGTATAGTTTCAGCGGGCTCTAATGACATTGAACCATAGGCCAGTCTTTGTGCAGACAAGGTGACAAATTGTGCACTATGTTTCATTCAGTTTGTTGTCTATTCCATGCGAAATTTTGTTTATCGGACCGCGAGAAAAGTAGTGTTTTGCTGACTATATAAGTTGCTATGTAAGCCTTAATCAGGCACTTTATCGCTGTAGCGAACTCAGCTTAAAAAGTTCTAGACTGAAATGACACCGCTTTGAAACTTCGCCGGAAGTCAGGTTACTGAATAAATGTTCTAAAATTTGCGTCATTTTAAACTTCGACTCGTTGGAATGCTTCTAGGGATCATTAACCTACTGCCCGGCGTCAGATAAAAGCTTTTAATCGGCCTTTGGACGAATGTTATTGTTTTTAACTGCCAAGTAGTAAAATGAGTCGTTATTTTTGCTAGCCCGGTTTTCAAAAAACCAGGTATATATATATATATATATCTGACCGATTTCCTAAAAACGTGCCTGCTGTTTTTAGTGCCTGCAGTCTTTAACACGGTTTTCATAAATCCAGACATAAATACATAATATTTAAAGATATATTTATTAAAAAGAAGAGCCGCTGTACAAAATGCGGCCTTGGATTCTCTTTTAAAACCAGTAAACTCATAGGTAGGGATAAAATCAGCTAGCGCATTCCGCAACTTAGCTGATACGTAAGAAAAAAGAGAAAAACGCAGTACCTCCAGACACCGGCGCTGGAGCGTCGTACCAAACGAGTCATCCCGGGATTTCGGCCCGTGCGATCGCTTTTGGACGCAGTTGGCCCTTCGCTGCTTTCTGCTACCGACCTTGCCTCCCGGTACGGCATTGAGGGAGAGATATGTCGGCCCCTAAACCATATGTGACAAATCCCACGCCTACTCACAGCTCCAAACCGCCCTTGTCAATATAGCGTAAGAATTAGATGGCTTATATATTGAAGAGAAAAGTCATTTTATCTGTCATATGGTAAGCACTGGAGTCGCAGATTAAAAAGTGCGCATGCGCCCTGCTAAAGGTAACATACATACAGTCATAAGCTTTTTCCGAATAACTACAGGAGCTAATATCTTGGAGACATTACATTTACAGTTAAAATACATAACATCTACAGATGCCTACTAAATATGTCTGGATTTATGAAAACCGTGTTAAAACGAAATCAAGTGGGTTTTTTTTAATTGCTTATTTCTTCAATTTAATTTTCTTCCTTGCTCTCGCTATGACAGCAGATTGTGATTCGTACCTAGCATGAAATGTAGAGAACTTCTTGCCGCATGTTTCATTGATCTTCCCTTTTTTTAAATTATTTATCCTACCACCCCCCCCCCCCACCCTCCCCCCTTCGAATTTCTACTAGGTTTAGTCCAGGCTTCACTCGTTTGAATTCAGTTCGCGCGTTCGTTGACTCTGACATGGAGCCGATCGCTTAGCGTTCTGTATTTGCTGTCTAAAGGAAGTCTGCCTGAGGACATCATTAAGTCCAATGAAGGTGCAAGTCTAACGGTTTGCTAGCAAGCGTCGTCTATTATCCTACGCGGTAAGGCGGGCCTGATATGTATCAACGGAACATTTAGTCCCGTAAGAGTAGGCCGTTTGCCCTGTAGACAGCAAAGATCTTTAGCCACACCAATTTAGGGCTTATAGGTGCAATGGACTAGACATTTCCAGCTGCTGTTGGCGTTATTTGCCCTGAACTTTGATTTGGCTAAAGACTTAGAACAAAATCTGTTGAAATGTGGATATGCCATTCCGCGCTCGACAAAAATCAAGTTCATCCGGGACATTGCTATTTGCAAGCAAAGCATGGCCGCGAGCAGAGTGAAGAACACGAGTTCAAGCGCTGATCGTGAGTAGAATTTCCTTGTTTGATCAATTTTAGGCGTTCTCGGCTTCGCTAACTATCAGAACTGTCTGTGATTCGCCAGCGCGGAAGAAATTTATTTGCGTGGCTTCCGGGCGATAATTGATGTAACGACAACATGTTGAGTGTTCGCTCACTGCTAACTATGGCTTATTTTGGTGGAATTTCAATCGATTCTCGATGTAGGAAGCTCTTGTTCAGTCTATTTAGGACGATGCAGGCCTTTAGAGAGTTATAGATAAGCTCTCCGCCGCGGACTTGACATAGTGTACGTTCGTGTTTATTTAGACTCGAATTTCATTTTGAAGCAGTGTTAATTAACTTGTACAATTCGTGATTCAACGAAAATACGGCGAATTTAGTCTTCCTGGCCTCGAAAGGCATACAGAAGAGTTCTTTCCTTTTATTTGAGCTACGATAAGGTTTTGCTGACTATTTAAGTTGCTATGAGAGCCTGAACCAGTGCAGCGAAAGTGTGTGAATGTGTGATTTCCGATGGTGTTGACAGGTATGTGATGTCTTGTTTAAGTGCGGTTTCGCCAAAATAGTCTGTGCCAGGCATTAATATTGTTACGTCGGTGTTAAGCTTAGCTGATCGTACCTTGGAAAAAGCATTTCTCGACTCGGCAAAATTGTATCTTGGTATAGTTTCAGCGGGCTCTAATGACATTGAACCATAGGCCAGTCTTTGTGCAGACAAGGTGACAAATTGTGCACTATGTTTCATTCAGTTTGTTGTCTATTCCATGCGAAATTTTGTTTATCGGACCGCGAGAAAAGTAGTGTTTTGCTGACTATATAAGTTGCTATGTAAGCCTTAATCAGGCACTTTATCGCTGTAGCGAACTCAGCTTAAAAAGTTCTAGACTGAAATGACACCGCTTTGAAACTTCGCCGGAAGTCAGGTTACTGAATAAATGTTCTAAAATTTGCGTCATTTTAAACTTCGACTCGTTGGAATGCTTCTAGGGATCATTAACCTACTGCCCGGCGTCAGATAAAAGCTTTTAATCGGCCTTTGGACGAATGTTATTGTTTTTAACTGCCAAGTAGTAAAATGAGTCGTTATTTTTGCTAGCCCGGTTTTCAAAAAACCAGGTATATATATATATATATATCTGACCGATTTCCTAAAAACGTGCCTGCTGTTTTTAGTGCCTGCAGTCTTTAACACGGTTTTCATAAATCCAGACATAAATACATAATATTTAAAGATATATTTATTAAAAAGAAGAGCCGCTGTACAAAATGCGGCCTTGGATTCTCTTTTAAAACCAGTAAACTCATAGGTAGGGATAAAATCAGCTAGCGCATTCCGCAACTTAGCTGATACGTAAGAAAAAAGAGAAAAACGCAGTACCTCCAGACACCGGCGCTGGAGCGTCGTACCAAACGAGTCATCCCGGGATTTCGGCCCGTGCGATCGCTTTTGGACGCAGTTGGCCCTTCGCTGCTTTCTGCTACCGACCTTGCCTCCCGGTACGGCATTGAGGGAGAGATATGTCGGCCCCTAAACCATATGTGACAAATCCCACGCCTACTCACAGCTCCAAACCGCCCTTGTCAATATAGCGTAAGAATTAGATGGCTTATATATTGAAGAGAAAAGTCATTTTGTCTGTCATATGGTAAGCACTGGAGTCGCAGATTAAAAAGTGCGCATGCGCCCTGCTAAAGGTAACATACATACAGTCATAAGCTTTTTCCGAATAACTACAGGAGCTAATATCTTGGAGACATTACATTTACAGTTAAAATACATAACATCTACAGATGCCTACTAAATATGTCTGGATTTATGAAAACCGTGTTAAAACGAAATCAAGTGGGTTTTTTTTAATTGCTTATTTCTTCAATTTAATTTTCTTCCTTGCTCTCGCTATGACAGCAGATTGTGATTCGTACCTAGCATGAAATGTAGAGAACTTCTTGCCGCATGTTTCATTGATCTTCCCTTTTTTTAAATTATTTATCCTACCACCCCCCCCCCCCCCCACCCTCCCCCCTTCGAATTTCTACTAGGTTTAGTCCAGGCTTCACTCGTTTGAATTCAGTTCGCGCGTTCGTTGACTCTGACATGGAGCCGATCGCTTAGCGTTCTGTATTTGCTGTCTAAAGGAAGTCTGCCTGAGGACATCATTAAGTCCAATGAAGGTGCAAGTCTAACGGTTTGCTAGCAAGCGTCGTCTATTATCCTACGCGGTAAGGCGGGCCTGATATGTATCAACGGAACATTTAGTCCCGTAAGAGTAGGCCGTTTGCCCTGTAGCGATAATGTTGTGCTTGCTTTAGACAGCAAAGATCTTTAGCCACACCAATTTAGGGCTTATAGGTGCAATGGACTAGACATTTCCAGCTGCTGTTGGCGTTATTTGCCCTGAACTTTGATTTGGCTAAAGACTTCGAAAAAAATCTGTTGAAATGTGGATATGCCATTCCGCGCTCGACAAAAATCAAGTTCATCCGGGACATTGCTATTTGCAAGCAAAGCATGGCCAGGAGCAGAGTGAAGAACATGAGTTCAAGCGCTGATCGTGAGTAGAATTTCCTTGTTTGATCAATTTTAGGCGTTCTCGGCTTCGCTAACTATCAGAACTGTCTGTGATTCGCTAGCGCGGAAGAATTTTATTTGCGTGTCTTCCGGCTGATGATTGATCAGTTTGTTGAAGTGTTGACATGTTGAAGTGCTCGCCAACTCATGATTATGGCCTAGTTTGCTTAAAGTTCGATCCATTCTCGATGTAGGAAGCTCTTGTTTAGTCCATTTAGGACGATGCAGGTTATAGAAAGCTAAACTTGATCAACTCTCCGCCGCCGTTTTTGACATCTGTGCCTTCGTGTGTTTATGTAGACCGTGGCTCCAATTTCATGTTCAAAGCACTCTTAATTAAATTGTAGAATTCATGATTCATCGAAAAGACGGTGAAACTAGTCCTCCTGGCCTGAAAAGGCATCCAGGAGAGTTATTTGCCTTTATTTGAGCTATGATAAGCCTTGTGGAAAGCTAGCGCTAAGACAGAATTGTATCACGATTATCAGTGACAAGTCAAATTCTGTGGCTACGTTTTTGCGAATCCAGACAGATATTGAAAGTAAATGTCACGTAAGGGCTACTAGTTGGCTGAAATGTAGAAGCAAATAGTCCATTTGACTGCTTACAATGCTCTTTTTGCCATGACTGGCTAATTTAATGCCTAGGAAAGACATAGTGAGGTCATTTAGCTAAAATCACAGAGGTTAAACATGTCTAAATTAGTGCCGCGAATCAAGTGATCAATTTAAGCTCTGATTAAGCTTTGTTTGGCTAGTTCGACTCATTTGAAGCGATTTCAAAGGCCTGCATAGGCATGACATAGCTTCTATTAAAGAGTACATGAGGTAGAAAGCACTCTCAGTACTACATGGTTTTATTTATGTACACTATCTGACCGATTTCCTAAAAACGTGCCTGCTGTTTTTAGTGCCTGCAGTCTTTAACACGGTTTTCATAAATCCAGACATAAATACATAATATTTAAAGATATATTTATTAAAAAGAAGAGCCGCTGTACAAAATGCGGCCTTGGATTCTCTTTTAAAACCAGTAAACTCATAGGTAGGGATAAAATCAGCTAGCGCATTCCGCAACTTAGCTGATACGTAAGAAAAAAGAGAAAAACGCAGTACCTCCAGACACCGGCGCTGGAGCGTCGTACCAAACGAGTCATCCCGGGATTTCGGCCCGTGCGATCGCTTTTGGACGCAGTTGGCCCTTCGCTGCTTTCTGCTACCGACCTTGCCTCCCGGTACGGCATTGAGGGAGAGATATGTCGGCCCCTAAACCATATGTGACAAATCCCACGCCTACTCACAGCTCCAAACCGCCCTTGTCAATATAGCGTAAGAATTAGATGGCTTATATATTGAAGAGAAAAGTCATTTTATCTGTCATATGGTAAGCACTGGAGTCGCAGATTAAAAAGTGTGCGCATGCGCCCTGCTAAAGGTAACATACATACAGTCATAAGCTTTTTCCGAATAACTACAGGAGCTAATATCTTGGAGACATTACATTTACAGTTAAAATACATAACATCTACAGATGCCTACTAAATATGTCTGGATTTATGAAAACCGTGTTAAAACGAAATCAAGTGGTTTTTTTTTAATTGCTTATTTCTTCAATTTAATTTTCTTCCTTGCTCTCGCTATGACAGCAGATTGTAATTCGTACCTAGCATGAAATGTAGAGAACTTCTTGCCGCATGTTTCATTGATCTTCCCTTTTTTTAAATTATTTATCCTACCACCCCCCCCCCCCCCCACCCTTCCCCCTTCGAATTTCTACTAGGTTTAGTCCAGGCTTCACTCGTTTGAATTCAGTTCGCGCGTTCGTTGACTCTGACATGGAGCCGATCGCTTAGCGTTCTGTATTTGCTGTCTAAAGGAAGTCTGCCTGAGGACATCATTAAGTCCAATGAAGGTGCAAGTCTAACGGTTTGCTAGCAAGCGTCGTCTATTATCCTACGCGGTAAGGCGGGCCTGATATGTATCAACGGAACATTTAGTCCCGTAAGAGTAGGCCGTTTGCCCTGTAGCGATAATGTTGTGCTTGCTTTAGACAGCAAAGATCTTTAGCCACACCAATTTAGGGCTTATAGGTGCAATGGACTAGACATTTCCAGCTGCTGTTGGCGTTATTTGCCCTGAACTTTGATTTGGCTAAAGACTTCGAAAAAAATCTGTTGAAATGTGGATATGCCATTCCGCGCTCGACAAAAATCAAGTTCATCCGGGACATTGCTATTTGCAAGCAAAGCATGGCCAGGAGCAGAGTGAAGAACATGAGTTCAAGCGCTGATCGTGAGTAGAATTTCCTTGTTTGATCAATTTTAGGCGTTCTCGGCTTCGCTAACTATCAGAACTGTCTGTGATTCGCTAGCGCGGAAGAATTTTATTTGCGTGTCTTCCGGCTGATGATTGATCAGTTTGTTGAAGTGTTGACATGTTGAAGTGCTCGCCAACTCATGATTATGGCCTAGTTTGCTTAAAGTTCGATCCATTCTCGATGTAGGAAGCTCTTGTTTAGTCCATTTAGGACGATGCAGGTTATAGAAAGCTAAACTTGATCAACTCTCCGCCGCCGTTTTTGACATCTGTGCCTTCGTGTGTTTATGTAGACCGTGGCTCCAATTTCATGTTCAAAGCACTCTTAATTAAATTGTAGAATTCATGATTCATCGAAAAGACGGTGAAACTAGTCCTCCTGGCCTGAAAAGGCATCCAGGAGAGTTATTTGCCTTTATTTGAGCTATGATAAGCCTTGTGGAAAGCTAGCGCTAAGACAGAATTGTATCACGATTATCAGTGACAAGTCAAATTCTGTGGCTACGTTTTTGCGAATCCAGACAGATATTGAAAGTAAATGTCACGTAAGGGCTACTAGTTGGCTGAAATGTAGAAGCAAATAGTCCATTTGACTGCTTACAATGCTCTTTTTGCCATGACTGGCTAATTTAATGCCTAGGAAAGACATAGTGAGGTCATTTAGCTAAAATCACAGAGGTTAAACATGTCTAAATTAGTGCCGCGAATCAAGTGATCAATTTAAGCTCTGATTAAGCTTTGTTTGGCTAGTTCGACTCATTTGAAGCGATTTCAAAGGCCTGCATAGGCATGACATAGCTTCTATTAAAGAGTACATGAGGTAGAAAGCACTCTCAGTACTACATGGTTTTATTTATGTACACTATCTGACCGATTTCCTAAAAACGTGCCTGCTGTTTTTAGTGCCTGCAGTCTTTAACACGGTTTTCATAAATCCAGACATAAATACATAATATTTAAAGATATATTTATTAAAAAGAAGAGCCGCTGTACAAAATGCGGCCTTGGATTCTCTTTTAAAACCAGTAAACTCATAGGTAGGGATAAAATCAGCTAGCGCATTCCGCAACTTAGCTGATACGTAAGAAAAAAGAGAAAAACGCAGTACCTCCAGACACCGGCGCTGGAGCGTCGTACCAAACGAGTCATCCCGGGATTTCGGCCCGTGCGATCGCTTTTGGACGCAGTTGGCCCTTCGCTGCTTTCTGCTACCGACCTTGCCTCCCGGTACGGCATTGAGGGAGAGATATGTCGGCCCCTAAACCATATGTGACAAATCCCACGCCTACTCACAGCTCCAAACCGCCCTTGTCAATATAGCGTAAGAATTAGATGGCTTATATATTGAAGAGAAAAGTCATTTTATCTGTCATATGGTAAGCACTGGAGTCGCAGATTAAAAAGTGTGCGCATGCGCCCTGCTAAAGGTAACATACATACAGTCATAAGCTTTTTCCGAATAACTACAGGAGCTAATATCTTGGAGACATTACATTTACAGTTAAAATACATAACATCTACAGATGCCTACTAAATATGTCTGGATTTATGAAAACCGTGTTAAAACGAAATCAAGTGGTTTTTTTTTAATTGCTTATTTCTTCAATTTAATTTTCTTCCTTGCTCTCGCTATGACAGCAGATTGTAATTCGTACCTAGCATGAAATGTAGAGAACTTCTTGCCGCATGTTTCATTGATCTTCCCTTTTTTTAAATTATTTATCCTACCACCCCCCCCCCCCCCCACCCTTCCCCCTTCGAATTTCTACTAGGTTTAGTCCAGGCTTCACTCGTTTGAATTCAGTTCGCGCGTTCGTTGACTCTGACATGGAGCCGATCGCTTAGCGTTCTGTATTTGCTGTCTAAAGGAAGTCTGCCTGAGGACATCATTAAGTCCAATGAAGGTGCAAGTCTAACGGTTTGCTAGCAAGCGTCGTCTATTATCCTACGCGGTAAGGCGGGCCTGATATGTATCAACGGAACATTTAGTCCCGTAAGAGTAGGCCGTTTGCCCTGTAGCGATAATGTTGTGCTTGCTTTAGACAGCAAAGATCTTTAGCCACACCAATTTAGGGCTTATAGGTGCAATGGACTAGACATTTCCAGCTGCTGTTGGCGTTATTTGCCCTGAACTTTGATTTGGCTAAAGACTTCGAAAAAAATCTGTTGAAATGTGGATATGCCATTCCGCGCTCGACAAAAATCAAGTTCATCCGGGACATTGCTATTTGCAAGCAAAGCATGGCCAGGAGCAGAGTGAAGAACATGAGTTCAAGCGCTGATCGTGAGTAGAATTTCCTTGTTTGATCAATTTTAGGCGTTCTCGGCTTCGCTAACTATCAGAACTGTCTGTGATTCGCTAGCGCGGAAGAATTTTATTTGCGTGTCTTCCGGCTGATGATTGATCAGTTTGTTGAAGTGTTGACATGTTGAAGTGCTCGCCAACTCATGATTATGGCCTAGTTTGCTTAAAGTTCGATCCATTCTCGATGTAGGAAGCTCTTGTTTAGTCCATTTAGGACGATGCAGGTTATAGAAAGCTAAACTTGATCAACTCTCCGCCGCCGTTTTTGACATCTGTGCCTTCGTGTGTTTATGTAGACCGTGGCTCCAATTTCATGTTCAAAGCACTCTTAATTAAATTGTAGAATTCATGATTCATCGAAAAGACGGTGAAACTAGTCCTCCTGGCCTGAAAAGGCATCCAGGAGAGTTATTTGCCTTTATTTGAGCTATGATAAGCCTTGTGGAAAGCTAGCGCTAAGACAGAATTGTATCACGATTATCAGTGACAAGTCAAATTCTGTGGCTACGTTTTTGCGAATCCAGACAGATATTGAAAGTAAATGTCACGTAAGGGCTACTAGTTGGCTGAAATGTAGAAGCAAATAGTCCATTTGACTGCTTACAATGCTCTTTTTGCCATGACTGGCTAATTTAATGCCTAGGAAAGACATAGTGAGGTCATTTAGCTAAAATCACAGAGGTTAAACATGTCTAAATTAGTGCCGCGAATCAAGTGATCAATTTAAGCTCTGATTAAGCTTTGTTTGGCTAGTTCGACTCATTTGAAGCGATTTCAAAGGCCTGCATAGGCATGACATAGCTTCTATTAAAGAGTACATGAGGTAGAAAGCACTCTCAGTACTACATGGTTTTATTTATGTACACTATCTGACCGATTTCCTAAAAACGTGCCTGCTGTTTTTAGTGCCTGCAGTCTTTAACACGGTTTTCATAAATCCAGACATAAATACATAATATTTAAAGATATATTTATTAAAAAGAAGAGCCGCTGTACAAAATGCGGCCTTGGATTCTCTTTTAAAACCAGTAAACTCATAGGTAGGGATAAAATCAGCTAGCGCATTCCGCAACTTAGCTGATACGTAAGAAAAAAGAGAAAAACGCAGTACCTCCAGACACCGGCGCTGGAGCGTCGTACCAAACGAGTCATCCCGGGATTTCGGCCCGTGCGATCGCTTTTGGACGCAGTTGGCCCTTCGCTGCTTTCTGCTACCGACCTTGCCTCCCGGTACGGCATTGAGGGAGAGATATGTCGGCCCCTAAACCATATGTGACAAATCCCACGCCTACTCACAGCTCCAAACCGCCCTTGTCAATATAGCGTAAGAATTAGATGGCTTATATATTGAAGAGAAAAGTCATTTTATCTGTCATATGGTAAGCACTGGAGTCGCAGATTAAAAAGTGTGCGCATGCGCCCTGCTAAAGGTAACATACATACAGTCATAAGCTTTTTCCGAATAACTACAGGAGCTAATATCTTGGAGACATTACATTTACAGTTAAAATACATAACATCTACAGATGCCTACTAAATATGTCTGGATTTATGAAAACCGTGTTAAAACGAAATCAAGTGGTTTTTTTTTAATTGCTTATTTCTTCAATTTAATTTTCTTCCTTGCTCTCGCTATGACAGCAGATTGTAATTCGTACCTAGCATGAAATGTAGAGAACTTCTTGCCGCATGTTTCATTGATCTTCCCTTTTTTTAAATTATTTATCCTACCACCCCCCCCCCCCCACCCTTCCCCCTTCGAATTTCTACTAGGTTTAGTCCAGGCTTCACTCGTTTGAATTCAGTTCGCGCGTTCGTTGACTCTGACATGGAGCCGATCGCTTAGCGTTCTGTATTTGCTGTCTAAAGGAAGTCTGCCTGAGGACATCATTAAGTCCAATGAAGGTGCAAGTCTAACGGTTTGCTAGCAAGCGTCGTCTATTATCCTACGCGGTAAGGCGGGCCTGATATGTATCAACGGAACATTTAGTCCCGTAAGAGTAGGCCGTTTGCCCTGTAGCGATAATGTTGTGCTTGCTTTAGACAGCAAAGATCTTTAGCCACACCAATTTAGGGCTTATAGGTGCAATGGACTAGACATTTCCAGCTGCTGTTGGCGTTATTTGCCCTGAACTTTGATTTGGCTAAAGACTTCGAAAAAAATCTGTTGAAATGTGGATATGCCATTCCGCGCTCGACAAAAATCAAGTTCATCCGGGACATTGCTATTTGCAAGCAAAGCATGGCCAGGAGCAGAGTGAAGAACATGAGTTCAAGCGCTGATCGTGAGTAGAATTTCCTTGTTTGATCAATTTTAGGCGTTCTCGGCTTCGCTAACTATCAGAACTGTCTGTGATTCGCTAGCGCGGAAGAATTTTATTTGCGTGTCTTCCGGCTGATGATTGATCAGTTTGTTGAAGTGTTGACATGTTGAAGTGCTCGCCAACTCATGATTATGGCCTAGTTTGCTTAAAGTTCGATCCATTCTCGATGTAGGAAGCTCTTGTTTAGTCCATTTAGGACGATGCAGGTTATAGAAAGCTAAACTTGATCAACTCTCCGCCGCCGTTTTTGACATCTGTGCCTTCGTGTGTTTATGTAGACCGTGGCTCCAATTTCATGTTCAAAGCACTCTTAATTAAATTGTAGAATTCATGATTCATCGAAAAGACGGTGAAACTAGTCCTCCTGGCCTGAAAAGGCATCCAGGAGAGTTATTTGCCTTTATTTGAGCTATGATAAGCCTTGTGGAAAGCTAGCGCTAAGACAGAATTGTATCACGATTATCAGTGACAAGTCAAATTCTGTGGCTACGTTTTTGCGAATCCAGACAGATATTGAAAGTAAATGTCACGTAAGGGCTACTAGTTGGCTGAAATGTAGAAGCAAATAGTCCATTTGACTGCTTACAATGCTCTTTTTGCCATGACTGGCTAATGTAATGCCTAGGAAAGACATAGTGAGGTCATTTAGCTAAAATCACAGAGGTTAAACATGTCTAAATTAGTGCCGCGAATCAAGTGATCAATTTAAGCTCTGATTAAGCTTTGTTTGGCTAGTTCGACTCATTTGAAGCGATTTCAAAGGCCTGCATAGGCATGACATAGCTTCTATTAAAGAGTACATGAGGTAGAAAGCACTCTCAGTACTACATGGTTTTATTTATGTACACTATCTGACCGATTTCCTAAAAACGTGCCTGCTGTTTTTAGTGCCTGCAGTCTTTAACACGGTTTTCATAAATCCAGACATAAATACATAATATTTAAAGATATATTTATTAAAAAGAAGAGCCGCTGTACAAAATGCGGCCTTGGATTCTCTTTTAAAACCAGTAAACTCATAGGTAGGGATAAAATCAGCTAGCGCATTCCGCAACTTAGCTGATACGTAAGAAAAAAGAGAAAAACGCAGTACCTCCAGACACCGGCGCTGGAGCGTCGTACCAAACGAGTCATCCCGGGATTTCGGCCCGTGCGATCGCTTTTGGACGCAGTTGGCCCTTCGCTGCTTTCTGCTACCGACCTTGCCTCCCGGTACGGCATTGAGGGAGAGATATGTCGGCCCCTAAACCATATGTGACAAATCCCACGCCTACTCACAGCTCCAAACCGCCCTTGTCAATATAGCGTAAGAATTAGATGGCTTATATATTGAAGAGAAAAGTCATTTTATCTGTCATATGGTAAGCACTGGAGTCGCAGATTAAAAAGTGTGCGCATGCGCCCTGCTAAAGGTAACATACATACAGTCATAAGCTTTTTCCGAATAACTACAGGAGCTAATATCTTGGAGACATTACATTTACAGTTAAAATACATAACATCTACAGATGCCTACTAAATATGTCTGGATTTATGAAAACCGTGTTAAAACGAAATCAAGTGGTTTTTTTTTAATTGCTTATTTCTTCAATTTAATTTTCTTCCTTGCTCTCGCTATGACAGCAGATTGTAATTCGTACCTAGCATGAAATGTAGAGAACTTCTTGCCGCATGTTTCATTGATCTTCCCTTTTTTTAAATTATTTATCCTACCACCCCCCCCCCCCCCACCCTTCCCCCTTCGAATTTCTACTAGGTTTAGTCCAGGCTTCACTCGTTTGAATTCAGTTCGCGCGTTCGTTGACTCTGACATGGAGCCGATCGCTTAGCGTTCTGTATTTGCTGTCTAAAGGAAGTCTGCCTGAGGACATCATTAAGTCCAATGAAGGTGCAAGTCTAACGGTTTGCTAGCAAGCGTCGTCTATTATCCTACGCGGTAAGGCGGGCCTGATATGTATCAACGGAACATTTAGTCCCGTAAGAGTAGGCCGTTTGCCCTGTAGCGATAATGTTGTGCTTGCTTTAGACAGCAAAGATCTTTAGCCACACCAATTTAGGGCTTATAGGTGCAATGGACTAGACATTTCCAGCTGCTGTTGGCGTTATTTGCCCTGAACTTTGATTTGGCTAAAGACTTCGAAAAAAATCTGTTGAAATGTGGATATGCCATTCCGCGCTCGACAAAAATCAAGTTCATCCGGGACATTGCTATTTGCAAGCAAAGCATGGCCAGGAGCAGAGTGAAGAACATGAGTTCAAGCGCTGATCGTGAGTAGAATTTCCTTGTTTGATCAATTTTAGGCGTTCTCGGCTTCGCTAACTATCAGAACTGTCTGTGATTCGCTAGCGCGGAAGAATTTTATTTGCGTGTCTTCCGGCTGATGATTGATCAGTTTGTTGAAGTGTTGACATGTTGAAGTGCTCGCCAACTCATGATTATGGCCTAGTTTGCTTAAAGTTCGATCCATTCTCGATGTAGGAAGCTCTTGTTTAGTCCATTTAGGACGATGCAGGTTATAGAAAGCTAAACTTGATCAACTCTCCGCCGCCGTTTTTGACATCTGTGCCTTCGTGTGTTTATGTAGACCGTGGCTCCAATTTCATGTTCAAAGCACTCTTAATTAAATTGTAGAATTCATGATTCATCGAAAAGACGGTGAAACTAGTCCTCCTGGCCTGAAAAGGCATCCAGGAGAGTTATTTGCCTTTATTTGAGCTATGATAAGCCTTGTGGAAAGCTAGCGCTAAGACAGAATTGTATCACGATTATCAGTGACAAGTCAAATTCTGTGGCTACGTTTTTGCGAATCCAGACAGATATTGAAAGTAAATGTCACGTAAGGGCTACTAGTTGGCTGAAATGTAGAAGCAAATAGTCCATTTGACTGCTTACAATGCTCTTTTTGCCATGACTGGCTAATTTAATGCCTAGGAAAGACATAGTGAGGTCATTTAGCTAAAATCACAGAGGTTAAACATGTCTAAATTAGTGCCGCGAATCAAGTGATCAATTTAAGCTCTGATTAAGCTTTGTTTGGCTAGTTCGACTCATTTGAAGCGATTTCAAAGGCCTGCATAGGCATGACATAGCTTCTATTAAAGAGTACATGAGGTAGAAAGCACTCTCAGTACTACATGGTTTTATTTATGTACACTATCTGACCGATTTCCTAAAAACGTGCCTGCTGTTTTTAGTGCCTGCAGTCTTTAACACGGTTTTCATAAATCCAGACATAAATACATAATATTTAAAGATATATTTATTAAAAAGAAGAGCCGCTGTACAAAATGCGGCCTTGGATTCTCTTTTAAAACCAGTAAACTCATAGGTAGGGATAAAATCAGCTAGCGCATTCCGCAACTTAGCTGATACGTAAGAAAAAAGAGAAAAACGCAGTACCTCCAGACACCGGCGCTGGAGCGTCGTACCAAACGAGTCATCCCGGGATTTCGGCCCGTGCGATCGCTTTTGGACGCAGTTGGCCCTTCGCTGCTTTCTGCTACCGACCTTGCCTCCCGGTACGGCATTGAGGGAGAGATATGTCGGCCCCTAAACCATATGTGACAAATCCCACGCCTACTCACAGCTCCAAACCGCCCTTGTCAATATAGCGTAAGAATTAGATGGCTTATATATTGAAGAGAAAAGTCATTTTATCTGTCATATGGTAAGCACTGGAGTCGCAGATTAAAAAGTGTGCGCATGCGCCCTGCTAAAGGTAACATACATACAGTCATAAGCTTTTTCCGAATAACTACAGGAGCTAATATCTTGGAGACATTACATTTACAGTTAAAATACATAACATCTACAGATGCCTACTAAATATGTCTGGATTTATGAAAACCGTGTTAAAACGAAATCAAGTGGTTTTTTTTTAATTGCTTATTTCTTCAATTTAATTTTCTTCCTTGCTCTCGCTATGACAGCAGATTGTAATTCGTACCTAGCATGAAATGTAGAGAACTTCTTGCCGCATGTTTCATTGATCTTCCCTTTTTTTAAATTATTTATCCTACCACCCCCCCCCCCCCCCACCCTTCCCCCTTCGAATTTCTACTAGGTTTAGTCCAGGCTTCACTCGTTTGAATTCAGTTCGCGCGTTCGTTGACTCTGACATGGAGCCGATCGCTTAGCGTTCTGTATTTGCTGTCTAAAGGAAGTCTGCCTGAGGACATCATTAAGTCCAATGAAGGTGCAAGTCTAACGGTTTGCTAGCAAGCGTCGTCTATTATCCTACGCGGTAAGGCGGGCCTGATATGTATCAACGGAACATTTAGTCCCGTAAGAGTAGGCCGTTTGCCCTGTAGCGATAATGTTGTGCTTGCTTTAGACAGCAAAGATCTTTAGCCACACCAATTTAGGGCTTATAGGTGCAATGGACTAGACATTTCCAGCTGCTGTTGGCGTTATTTGCCCTGAACTTTGATTTGGCTAAAGACTTCGAAAAAAATCTGTTGAAATGTGGATATGCCATTCCGCGCTCGACAAAAATCAAGTTCATCCGGGACATTGCTATTTGCAAGCAAAGCATGGCCAGGAGCAGAGTGAAGAACATGAGTTCAAGCGCTGATCGTGAGTAGAATTTCCTTGTTTGATCAATTTTAGGCGTTCTCGGCTTCGCTAACTATCAGAACTGTCTGTGATTCGCTAGCGCGGAAGAATTTTATTTGCGTGTCTTCCAGCTGATGATTGATCAGTTTGTTGAAGTGTTGACATGTTGAAGTGCTCGCCAACTCATGATTATGGCCTAGTTTGCTTAAAGTTCGATCCATTCTCGATGTAGGAAGCTCTTGTTTAGTCCATTTAGGACGATGCAGGTTATAGAAAGCTAAACTTGATCAACTCTCCGCCGCCGTTTTTGACATCTGTGCCTTCGTGTGTTTATGTAGACCGTGGCTCCAATTTCATGTTCAAAGCACTCTTAATTAAATTGTAGAATTCATGATTCATCGAAAAGACGGTGAAACTAGTCCTCCTGGCCTGAAAAGGCATCCAGGAGAGTTATTTGCCTTTATTTGAGCTATGATAAGCCTTGTGGAAAGCTAGCGCTAAGACAGAATTGTATCACGATTATCAGTGACAAGTCAAATTCTGTGGCTACGTTTTTGCGAATCCAGACAGATATTGAAAGTAAATGTCACGTAAGGGCTACTAGTTGGCTGAAATGTAGAAGCAAATAGTCCATTTGACTGCTTACAATGCTCTTTTTGCCATGACTGGCTAATTTAATGCCTAGGAAAGACATAGTGAGGTCATTTAGCTAAAATCACAGAGGTTAAACATGTCTAAATTAGTGCCGCGAATCAAGTGATCAATTTAAGCTCTGATTAAGCTTTGTTTGGCTAGTTCGACTCATTTGAAGCGATTTCAAAGGCCTGCATAGGCATGACATAGCTTCTATTAAAGAGTACATGAGGTAGAAAGCACTCTCAGTACTACATGGTTTTATTTATGTACACTATCTGACCGATTTCCTAAAAACGTGCCTGCTGTTTTTAGTGCCTGCAGTCTTTAACACGGTTTTCATAAATCCAGACATAAATACATAATATTTAAAGATATATTTATTAAAAAGAAGAGCCGCTGTACAAAATGCGGCCTTGGATTCTCTTTTAAAACCAGTAAACTCATAGGTAGGGATAAAATCAGCTAGCGCATTCCGCAACTTAGCTGATACGTAAGAAAAAAGAGAAAAACGCAGTACCTCCAGACACCGGCGCTGGAGCGTCGTACCAAACGAGTCATCCCGGGATTTCGGCCCGTGCGATCGCTTTTGGACGCAGTTGGCCCTTCGCTGCTTTCTGCTACCGACCTTGCCTCCCGGTACGGCATTGAGGGAGAGATATGTCGGCCCCTAAACCATATGTGACAAATCCCACGCCTACTCACAGCTCCAAACCGCCCTTGTCAATATAGCGTAAGAATTAGATGGCTTATATATTGAAGAGAAAAGTCATTTTATCTGTCATATGGTAAGCACTGGAGTCGCAGATTAAAAAGTGTGCGCATGCGCCCTGCTAAAGGTAACATACATACAGTCATAAGCTTTTTCCGAATAACTACAGGAGCTAATATCTTGGAGACATTACATTTACAGTTAAAATACATAACATCTACAGATGCCTACTAAATATGTCTGGATTTATGAAAACCGTGTTAAAACGAAATCAAGTGGTTTTTTTTTAATTGCTTATTTCTTCAATTTAATTTTCTTCCTTGCTCTCGCTATGACAGCAGATTGTAATTCGTACCTAGCATGAAATGTAGAGAACTTCTTGCCGCATGTTTCATTGATCTTCCCTTTTTTTAAATTATTTATCCTACCACCCCCCCCCCCCCCCACCCTTCCCCCTTCGAATTTCTACTAGGTTTAGTCCAGGCTTCACTCGTTTGAATTCAGTTCGCGCGTTCGTTGACTCTGACATGGAGCCGATCGCTTAGCGTTCTGTATTTGCTGTCTAAAGGAAGTCTGCCTGAGGACATCATTAAGTCCAATGAAGGTGCAAGTCTAACGGTTTGCTAGCAAGCGTCGTCTATTATCCTACGCGGTAAGGCGGGCCTGATATGTATCAACGGAACATTTAGTCCCGTAAGAGTAGGCCGTTTGCCCTGTAGCGATAATGTTGTGCTTGCTTTAGACAGCAAAGATCTTTAGCCACACCAATTTAGGGCTTATAGGTGCAATGGACTAGACATTTCCAGCTGCTGTTGGCGTTATTTGCCCTGAACTTTGATTTGGCTAAAGACTTCGAAAAAAATCTGTTGAAATGTGGATATGCCATTCCGCGCTCGACAAAAATCAAGTTCATCCGGGACATTGCTATTTGCAAGCAAAGCATGGCCAGGAGCAGAGTGAAGAACATGAGTTCAAGCGCTGATCGTGAGTAGAATTTCCTTGTTTGATCAATTTTAGGCGTTCTCGGCTTCGCTAACTATCAGAACTGTCTGTGATTCGCTAGCGCGGAAGAATTTTATTTGCGTGTCTTCCAGCTGATGATTGATCAGTTTGTTGAAGTGTTGACATGTTGAAGTGCTCGCCAACTCATGATTATGGCCTAGTTTGCTTAAAGTTCGATCCATTCTCGATGTAGGAAGCTCTTGTTTAGTCCATTTAGGACGATGCAGGTTATAGAAAGCTAAACTTGATCAACTCTCCGCCGCCGTTTTTGACATCTGTGCCTTCGTGTGTTTATGTAGACCGTGGCTCCAATTTCATGTTCAAAGCACTCTTAATTAAATTGTAGAATTCATGATTCATCGAAAAGACGGTGAAACTAGTCCTCCTGGCCTGAAAAGGCATCCAGGAGAGTTATTTGCCTTTATTTGAGCTATGATAAGCCTTGTGGAAAGCTAGCGCTAAGACAGAATTGTATCACGATTATCAGTGACAAGTCAAATTCTGTGGCTACGTTTTTGCGAATCCAGACAGATATTGAAAGTAAATGTCACGTAAGGGCTACTAGTTGGCTGAAATGTAGAAGCAAATAGTCCATTTGACTGCTTACAATGCTCTTTTTGCCATGACTGGCTAATTTAATGCCTAGGAAAGACATAGTGAGGTCATTTAGCTAAAATCACAGAGGTTAAACATGTCTAAATTAGTGCCGCGAATCAAGTGATCAATTTAAGCTCTGATTAAGCTTTGTTTGGCTAGTTCGACTCATTTGAAGCGATTTCAAAGGCCTGCATAGGCATGACATAGCTTCTATTAAAGAGTACATGAGGTAGAAAGCACTCTCAGTACTACATGGTTTTATTTATGTACACTATCTGACCGATTTCCTAAAAACGTGCCTGCTGTTTTTAGTGCCTGCAGTCTTTAACACGGTTTTCATAAATCCAGACATAAATACATAATATTTAAAGATATATTTATTAAAAAGAAGAGCCGCTGTACAAAATGCGGCCTTGGATTCTCTTTTAAAACCAGTAAACTCATAGGTAGGGATAAAATCAGCTAGCGCATTCCGCAACTTAGCTGATACGTAAGAAAAAAGAGAAAAACGCAGTACCTCCAGACACCGGCGCTGGAGCGTCGTACCAAACGAGTCATCCCGGGATTTCGGCCCGTGCGATCGCTTTTGGACGCAGTTGGCCCTTCGCTGCTTTCTGCTACCGACCTTGCCTCCCGGTACGGCATTGAGGGAGAGATATGTCGGCCCCTAAACCATATGTGACAAATCCCACGCCTACTCACAGCTCCAAACCGCCCTTGTCAATATAGCGTAAGAATTAGATGGCTTATATATTGAAGAGAAAAGTCATTTTATCTGTCATATGGTAAGCACTGGAGTCGCAGATTAAAAAGTGTGCGCATGCGCCCTGCTAAAGGTAACATACATACAGTCATAAGCTTTTTCCGAATAACTACAGGAGCTAATATCTTGGAGACATTACATTTACAGTTAAAATACATAACATCTACAGATGCCTACTAAATATGTCTGGATTTATGAAAACCGTGTTAAAACGAAATCAAGTGGTTTTTTTTTAATTGCTTATTTCTTCAATTTAATTTTCTTCCTTGCTCTCGCTATGACAGCAGATTGTAATTCGTACCTAGCATGAAATGTAGAGAACTTCTTGCCGCATGTTTCATTGATCTTCCCTTTTTTTAAATTATTTATCCTACCACCCCCCCCCCCCCCCACCCTTCCCCCTTCGAATTTCTACTAGGTTTAGTCCAGGCTTCACTCGTTTGAATTCAGTTCGCGCGTTCGTTGACTCTGACATGGAGCCGATCGCTTAGCGTTCTGTATTTGCTGTCTAAAGGAAGTCTGCCTGAGGACATCATTAAGTCCAATGAAGGTGCAAGTCTAACGGTTTGCTAGCAAGCGTCGTCTATTATCCTACGCGGTAAGGCGGGCCTGATATGTATCAACGGAACATTTAGTCCCGTAAGAGTAGGCCGTTTGCCCTGTAGCGATAATGTTGTGCTTGCTTTAGACAGCAAAGATCTTTAGCCACACCAATTTAGGGCTTATAGGTGCAATGGACTAGACATTTCCAGCTGCTGTTGGCGTTATTTGCCCTGAACTTTGATTTGGCTAAAGACTTCGAAAAAAATCTGTTGAAATGTGGATATGCCATTCCGCGCTCGACAAAAATCAAGTTCATCCGGGACATTGCTATTTGCAAGCAAAGCATGGCCAGGAGCAGAGTGAAGAACATGAGTTCAAGCGCTGATCGTGAGTAGAATTTCCTTGTTTGATCAATTTTAGGCCTTCTCGGCTTCGCTAACTATCAGAACTGTCTGTGATTCGCTAGCGCGGAAGAATTTTATTTGCGTGTCTTCCGGCTGATGATTGATCAGTTTGTTGAAGTGTTGACATGTTGAAGTGCTCGCCAACTCATGATTATGGCCTAGTTTGCTTAAAGTTCGATCCATTCTCGATGTAGGAAGCTCTTGTTTAGTCCATTTAGGACGATGCAGGTTATAGAAAGCTAAACTTGATCAACTCTCCGCCGCCGTTTTTGACATCTGTGCCTTCGTGTGTTTATGTAGACCGTGGCTCCAATTTCATGTTCAAAGCACTCTTAATTAAATTGTAGAATTCATGATTCATCGAAAAGACGGTGAAACTAGTCCTCCTGGCCTGAAAAGGCATCCAGGAGAGTTATTTGCCTTTATTTGAGCTATGATAAGCCTTGTGGAAAGCTAGCGCTAAGACAGAATTGTATCACGATTATCAGTGACAAGTCAAATTCTGTGGCTACGTTTTTGCGAATCCAGACAGATATTGAAAGTAAATGTCACGTAAGGGCTACTAGTTGGCTGAAATGTAGAAGCAAATAGTCCATTTGACTGCTTACAATGCTCTTTTTGCCATGACTGGCTAATTTAATGCCTAGGAAAGACATAGTGAGGTCATTTAGCTAAAATCACAGAGGTTAAACATGTCTAAATTAGTGCCGCGAATCAAGTGATCAATTTAAGCTCTGATTAAGCTTTGTTTGGCTAGTTCGACTCATTTGAAGCGATTTCAAAGGCCTGCATAGGCATGACATAGCTTCTATTAAAGAGTACATGAGGTAGAAAGCACTCTCAGTACTACATGGTTTTATTTATGTACACTATCTGACCGATTTCCTAAAAACGTGCCTGCTGTTTTTAGTGCCTGCAGTCTTTAACACGGTTTTCATAAATCCAGACATAAATACATAATATTTAAAGATATATTTATTAAAAAGAAGAGCCGCTGTACAAAATGCGGCCTTGGATTCTCTTTTAAAACCAGTAAACTCATAGGTAGGGATAAAATCAGCTAGCGCATTCCGCAACTTAGCTGATACGTAAGAAAAAAGAGAAAAACGCAGTACCTCCAGACACCGGCGCTGGAGCGTCGTACCAAACGAGTCATCCCGGGATTTCGGCCCGTGCGATCGCTTTTGGACGCAGTTGGCCCTTCGCTGCTTTCTGCTACCGACCTTGCCTCCCGGTACGGCATTGAGGGAGAGATATGTCGGCCCCTAAACCATATGTGACAAATCCCACGCCTACTCACAGCTCCAAACCGCCCTTGTCAATATAGCGTAAGAATTAGATGGCTTATATATTGAAGAGAAAAGTCATTTTATCTGTCATATGGTAAGCACTGGAGTCGCAGATTAAAAAGTGTGCGCATGCGCCCTGCTAAAGGTAACATACATACAGTCATAAGCTTTTTCCGAATAACTACAGGAGCTAATATCTTGGAGACATTACATTTACAGTTAAAATACATAACATCTACAGATGCCTACTAAATATGTCTGGATTTATGAAAACCGTGTTAAAACGAAATCAAGTGGTTTTTTTTTAATTGCTTATTTCTTCAATTTAATTTTCTTCCTTGCTCTCGCTATGACAGCAGATTGTAATTCGTACCTAGCATGAAATGTAGAGAACTTCTTGCCGCATGTTTCATTGATCTTCCCTTTTTTTAAATTATTTATCCTACCACCCCCCCCCCCCCCACCCTTCCCCCTTCGAATTTCTACTAGGTTTAGTCCAGGCTTCACTCGTTTGAATTCAGTTCGCGCGTTCGTTGACTCTGACATGGAGCCGATCGCTTAGCGTTCTGTATTTGCTGTCTAAAGGAAGTCTGCCTGAGGACATCATTAAGTCCAATGAAGGTGCAAGTCTAACGGTTTGCTAGCAAGCGTCGTCTATTATCCTACGCGGTAAGGCGGGCCTGATATGTATCAACGGAACATTTAGTCCCGTAAGAGTAGGCCGTTTGCCCTGTAGCGATAATGTTGTGCTTGCTTTAGACAGCAAAGATCTTTAGCCACACCAATTTAGGGCTTATAGGTGCAATGGACTAGACATTTCCAGCTGCTGTTGGCGTTATTTGCCCTGAACTTTGATTTGGCTAAAGACTTCGAAAAAAATCTGTTGAAATGTGGATATGCCATTCCGCGCTCGACAAAAATCAAGTTCATCCGGGACATTGCTATTTGCAAGCAAAGCATGGCCAGGAGCAGAGTGAAGAACATGAGTTCAAGCGCTGATCGTGAGTAGAATTTCCTTGTTTGATCAATTTTAGGCGTTCTCGGCTTCGCTAACTATCAGAACTGTCTGTGATTCGCTAGCGCGGAAGAATTTTATTTGCGTGTCTTCCGGCTGATGATTGATCAGTTTGTTGAAGTGTTGACATGTTGAAGTGCTCGCCAACTCATGATTATGGCCTAGTTTGCTTAAAGTTCGATCCATTCTCGATGTAGGAAGCTCTTGTTTAGTCCATTTAGGACGATGCAGGTTATAGAAAGCTAAACTTGATCAACTCTCCGCCGCCGTTTTTGACATCTGTGCCTTCGTGTGTTTATGTAGACCGTGGCTCCAATTTCATGTTCAAAGCACTCTTAATTAAATTGTAGAATTCATGATTCATCGAAAAGACGGTGAAACTAGTCCTCCTGGCCTGAAAAGGCATCCAGGAGAGTTATTTGCCTTTATTTGAGCTATGATAAGCCTTGTGGAAAGCTAGCGCTAAGACAGAATTGTATCACGATTATCAGTGACAAGTCAAATTCTGTGGCTACGTTTTTGCGAATCCAGACAGATATTGAAAGTAAATGTCACGTAAGGGCTACTAGTTGGCTGAAATGTAGAAGCAAATAGTCCATTTGACTGCTTACAATGCTCTTTTTGCCATGACTGGCTAATTTAATGCCTAGGAAAGACATAGTGAGGTCATTTAGCTAAAATCACAGAGGTTAAACATGTCTAAATTAGTGCCGCGAATCAAGTGATCAATTTAAGCTCTGATTAAGCTTTGTTTGGCTAGTTCGACTCATTTGAAGCGATTTCAAAGGCCTGCATAGGCATGACATAGCTTCTATTAAAGAGTACATGAGGTAGAAAGCACTCTCAGTACTACATGGTTTTATTTATGTACACTATCTGACCGATTTCCTAAAAACGTGCCTGCTGTTTTTAGTGCCTGCAGTCTTTAACACGGTTTTCATAAATCCAGACATAAATACATAATATTTAAAGATATATTTATTAAAAAGAAGAGCCGCTGTACAAAATGCGGCCTTGGATTCTCTTTTAAAACCAGTAAACTCATAGGTAGGGATAAAATCAGCTAGCGCATTCCGCAACTTAGCTGATACGTAAGAAAAAAGAGAAAAACGCAGTACCTCCAGACACCGGCGCTGGAGC
Source organism: Micromussa lordhowensis (assembly GCA_964020085.1). NCBI lineage: Eukaryota > Metazoa > Cnidaria > Anthozoa > Scleractinia > Lobophylliidae > Micromussa > Micromussa lordhowensis. The sequence continues at coordinate 19,349,023 of OZ026608.1, forward strand.
GTCGTACCAAACGAGTCATCCCGGGATTTCGGCCCGTGCGATCGCTTTTGGACGCAGTTGGCCCTTCGCTGCTTTCTGCTACCGACCTTGCCTCCCGGTACGGCATTGAGGGAGAGATATGTCGGCCCCTAAACCATATGTGACAAATCCCACGCCTACTCACAGCTCCAAACCGCCCTTGTCAATATAGCGTAAGAATTAGATGGCTTATATATTGAAGAGAAAAGTCATTTTATCTGTCATATGGTAAGCACTGGAGTCGCAGATTAAAAAGTGTGCGCATGCGCCCTGCTAAAGGTAACATACATACAGTCATAAGCTTTTTCCGAATAACTACAGGAGCTAATATCTTGGAGACATTACATTTACAGTTAAAATACATAACATCTACAGATGCCTACTAAATATGTCTGGATTTATGAAAACCGTGTTAAAACGAAATCAAGTGGTTTTTTTTTAATTGCTTATTTCTTCAATTTAATTTTCTTCCTTGCTCTCGCTATGACAGCAGATTGTAATTCGTACCTAGCATGAAATGTAGAGAACTTCTTGCCGCATGTTTCATTGATCTTCCCTTTTTTTAAATTATTTATCCTACCACCCCCCCCCCCCCCCACCCTTCCCCCTTCGAATTTCTACTAGGTTTAGTCCAGGCTTCACTCGTTTGAATTCAGTTCGCGCGTTCGTTGACTCTGACATGGAGCCGATCGCTTAGCGTTCTGTATTTGCTGTCTAAAGGAAGTCTGCCTGAGGACATCATTAAGTCCAATGAAGGTGCAAGTCTAACGGTTTGCTAGCAAGCGTCGTCTATTATCCTACGCGGTAAGGCGGGCCTGATATGTATCAACGGAACATTTAGTCCCGTAAGAGTAGGCCGTTTGCCCTGTAGCGATAATGTTGTGCTTGCTTTAGACAGCAAAGATCTTTAGCCACACCAATTTAGGGCTTATAGGTGCAATGGACTAGACATTTCCAGCTGCTGTTGGCGTTATTTGCCCTGAACTTTGATTTGGCTAAAGACTTCGAAAAAAATCTGTTGAAATGTGGATATGCCATTCCGCGCTCGACAAAAATCAAGTTCATCCGGGACATTGCTATTTGCAAGCAAAGCATGGCCAGGAGCAGAGTGAAGAACATGAGTTCAAGCGCTGATCGTGAGTAGAATTTCCTTGTTTGATCAATTTTAGGCGTTCTCGGCTTCGCTAACTATCAGAACTGTCTGTGATTCGCTAGCGCGGAAGAATTTTATTTGCGTGTCTTCCGGCTGATGATTGATCAGTTTGTTGAAGTGTTGACATGTTGAAGTGCTCGCCAACTCATGATTATGGCCTAGTTTGCTTAAAGTTCGATCCATTCTCGATGTAGGAAGCTCTTGTTTAGTCCATTTAGGACGATGCAGGTTATAGAAAGCTAAACTTGATCAACTCTCCGCCGCCGTTTTTGACATCTGTGCCTTCGTGTGTTTATGTAGACCGTGGCTCCAATTTCATGTTCAAAGCACTCTTAATTAAATTGTAGAATTCATGATTCATCGAAAAGACGGTGAAACTAGTCCTCCTGGCCTGAAAAGGCATCCAGGAGAGTTATTTGCCTTTATTTGAGCTATGATAAGCCTTGTGGAAAGCTAGCGCTAAGACAGAATTGTATCACGATTATCAGTGACAAGTCAAATTCTGTGGCTACGTTTTTGCGAATCCAGACAGATATTGAAAGTAAATGTCACGTAAGGGCTACTAGTTGGCTGAAATGTAGAAGCAAATAGTCCATTTGACTGCTTACAATGCTCTTTTTGCCATGACTGGCTAATTTAATGCCTAGGAAAGACATAGTGAGGTCATTTAGCTAAAATCACAGAGGTTAAACATGTCTAAATTAGTGCCGCGAATCAAGTGATCAATTTAAGCTCTGATTAAGCTTTGTTTGGCTAGTTCGACTCATTTGAAGCGATTTCAAAGGCCTGCATAGGCATGACATAGCTTCTATTAAAGAGTACATGAGGTAGAAAGAACTCTCAGTACTACATGGTTTTATTTATGTACACTATCTGACCGATTTCCTAAAAACGTGCCTGCTGTTTTTAGTGCCTGCAGTCTTTAACACGGTTTTCATAAATCCAGACATAAATACATAATATTTAAAGATATATTTATTAAAAAGAAGAGCCGCTGTACAAAATGCGGCCTTGGATTCTCTTTTAAAACCAGTAAACTCATAGGTAGGGATAAAATCAGCTAGCGCATTCCGCAACTTAGCTGATACGTAAGAAAAAAGAGAAAAACGCAGTACCTCCAGACACCGGCGCTGGAGCGTCGTACCAGACGAGTCATCCCGGGATTTCGGCCCGTGCGATCGCTTTTGGACGCAGTTGGCCCTTCGCTGCTTTCTGCTACCGACCTTGCCTCCCGGTACGGCATTGAGGGAGAGATATGTCGGCCCCTAAACCATATGTGACAAATCCCACGCCTACTCACAGCTCCAAACCGCCCTTGTCAATATAGCGTAAGAATTAGATGGCTTATATATTGAAGAGAAAAGTCATTTTATCTGTCATATGGTAAGCACTGGAGTCGCAGATTAAAAAGTGTGCGCATGCGCCCTGCTAAAGGTAACATACATACAGTCATAAGCTTTTTCCGAATAACTACAGGAGCTAATATCTTGGAGACATTACATTTACAGTTAAAATACATAACATCTACAGATGCCTACTAAATATGTCTGGATTTATGAAAACCGTGTTAAAACGAAATCAAGTGGTTTTTTTTTAATTGCTTATTTCTTCAATTTAATTTTCTTCCTTGCTCTCGCTATGACAGCAGATTGTAATTCGTACCTAGCATGAAATGTAGAGAACTTCTTGCCGCATGTTTCATTGATCTTCCCTTTTTTTAAATTATTTATCCTACCACCCCCCCCCCCCCCCCACCCTTCCCCCTTCGAATTTCTACTAGGTTTAGTCCAGGCTTCACTCGTTTGAATTCAGTTCGCGCGTTCGTTGACTCTGACATGGAGCCGATCGCTTAGCGTTCTGTATTTGCTGTCTAAAGGAAGTCTGCCTGAGGACATCATTAAGTCCAATGAAGGTGCAAGTCTAACGGTTTGCTAGCAAGCGTCGTCTATTATCCTACGCGGTAAGGCGGGCCTGATATGTATCAACGGAACATTTAGTCCCGTAAGAGTAGGCCGTTTGCCCTGTAGCGATAATGTTGTGCTTGCTTTAGACAGCAAAGATCTTTAGCCACACCAATTTAGGGCTTATAGGTGCAATGGACTAGACATTTCCAGCTGCTGTTGGCGTTATTTGCCCTGAACTTTGATTTGGCTAAAGACTTCGAAAAAAATCTGTTGAAATGTGGATATGCCATTCCGCGCTCGACAAAAATCAAGTTCATCCGGGACATTGCTATTTGCAAGCAAAGCATGGCCAGGAGCAGAGTGAAGAACATGAGTTCAAGCGCTGATCGTGAGTAGAATTTCCTTGTTTGATCAATTTTAGGCGTTCTCGGCTTCGCTAACTATCAGAACTGTCTGTGATTCGCTAGCGCGGAAGAATTTTATTTGCGTGTCTTCCGGCTGATGATTGATCAGTTTGTTGAAGTGTTGACATGTTGAAGTGCTCGCCAACTCATGATTATGGCCTAGTTTGCTTAAAGTTCGATCCATTCTCGATGTAGGAAGCTCTTGTTTAGTCCATTTAGGACGATGCAGGTTATAGAAAGCTAAACTTGATCAACTCTCCGCCGCCGTTTTTGACATCTGTGCCTTCGTGTGTTTATGTAGACCGTGGCTCCAATTTCATGTTCAAAGCACTCTTAATTAAATTGTAGAATTCATGATTCATCGAAAAGACGGTGAAACTAGTCCTCCTGGCCTGAAAAGGCATCCAGGAGAGTTATTTGCCTTTATTTGAGCTATGATAAGCCTTGTGGAAAGCTAGCGCTAAGACAGAATTGTATCACGATTATCAGTGACAAGTCAAATTCTGTGGCTACGTTTTTGCGAATCCAGACAGATATTGAAAGTAAATGTCACGTAAGGGCTACTAGTTGGCTGAAATGTAGAAGCAAATAGTCCATTTGACTGCTTACAATGCTCTTTTTGCCATGACTGGCTAATTTAATGCCTAGGAAAGACATAGTGAGGTCATTTAGCTAAAATCACAGAGGTTAAACATGTCTAAATTAGTGCCGCGAATCAAGTGATCAATTTAAGCTCTGATTAAGCTTTGTTTGGCTAGTTCGACTCATTTGAAGCGATTTCAAAGGCCTGCATAGGCATGACATAGCTTCTATTAAAGAGTACATGAGGTAGAAAGAACTCTCAGTACTACATGGTTTTATTTATGTACACTATCTGACCGATTTCCTAAAAACGTGCCTGCTGTTTTTAGTGCCTGCAGTCTTTAACACGGTTTTCATAAATCCAGACATAAATACATAATATTTAAAGATATATTTATTAAAAAGAAGAGCCGCTGTACAAAATGCGGCCTTGGATTCTCTTTTAAAACCAGTAAACTCATAGGTAGGGATAAAATCAGCTAGCGCATTCCGCAACTTAGCTGATACGTAAGAAAAAAGAGAAAAACGCAGTACCTCCAGACACCGGCGCTGGAGCGTCGTACCAAACGAGTCATCCCGGGATTTCGGCCCGTGCGATCGCTTTTGGACGCAGTTGGCCCTTCGCTGCTTTCTGCTACCGACCTTGCCTCCCGGTACGGCATTGAGGGAGAGATATGTCGGCCCCTAAACCATATGTGACAAATCCCACGCCTACTCACAGCTCCAAACCGCCCTTGTCAATATAGCGTAAGAATTAGATGGCTTATATATTGAAGAGAAAAGTCATTTTATCTGTCATATGGTAAGCACTGGAGTCGCAGATTAAAAAGTGTGCGCATGCGCCCTGCTAAAGGTAACATACATACAGTCATAAGCTTTTTCCGAATAACTACAGGAGCTAATATCTTGGAGACATTACATTTACAGTTAAAATACATAACATCTACAGATGCCTACTAAATATGTCTGGATTTATGAAAACCGTGTTAAAACGAAATCAAGTGGTTTTTTTTTAATTGCTTATTTCTTCAATTTAATTTTCTTCCTTGCTCTCGCTATGACAGCAGATTGTAATTCGTACCTAGCATGAAATGTAGAGAACTTCTTGCCGCATGTTTCATTGATCTTCCCTTTTTTTAAATTATTTATCCTACCACCCCCCCCCCCCCCCACCCTTCCCCCTTCGAATTTCTACTAGGTTTAGTCCAGGCTTCACTCGTTTGAATTCAGTTCGCGCGTTCGTTGACTCTGACATGGAGCCGATCGCTTAGCGTTCTGTATTTGCTGTCTAAAGGAAGTCTGCCTGAGGACATCATTAAGTCCAATGAAGGTGCAAGTCTAACGGTTTGCTAGCAAGCGTCGTCTATTATCCTACGCGGTAAGGCGGGCCTGATATGTATCAACGGAACATTTAGTCCCGTAAGAGTAGGCCGTTTGCCCTGTAGCGATAATGTTGTGCTTGCTTTAGACAGCAAAGATCTTTAGCCACACCAATTTAGGGCTTATAGGTGCAATGGACTAGACATTTCCAGCTGCTGTTGGCGTTATTTGCCCTGAACTTTGATTTGGCTAAAGACTTCGAAAAAAATCTGTTGAAATGTGGATATGCCATTCCGCGCTCGACAAAAATCAAGTTCATCCGGGACATTGCTATTTGCAAGCAAAGCATGGCCAGGAGCAGAGTGAAGAACATGAGTTCAAGCGCTGATCGTGAGTAGAATTTCCTTGTTTGATCAATTTTAGGCGTTCTCGGCTTCGCTAACTATCAGAACTGTCTGTGATTCGCTAGCGCGGAAGAATTTTATTTGCGTGTCTTCCGGCTGATGATTGATCAGTTTGTTGAAGTGTTGACATGTTGAAGTGCTCGCCAACTCATGATTATGGCCTAGTTTGCTTAAAGTTCGATCCATTCTCGATGTAGGAAGCTCTTGTTTAGTCCATTTAGGACGATGCAGGTTATAGAAAGCTAAACTTGATCAACTCTCCGCCGCCGTTTTTGACATCTGTGCCTTCGTGTGTTTATGTAGACCGTGGCTCCAATTTCATGTTCAAAGCACTCTTAATTAAATTGTAGAATTCATGATTCATCGAAAAGACGGTGAAACTAGTCCTCCTGGCCTGAAAAGGCATCCAGGAGAGTTATTTGCCTTTATTTGAGCTATGATAAGCCTTGTGGAAAGCTAGCGCTAAGACAGAATTGTATCACGATTATCAGTGACAAGTCAAATTCTGTGGCTACGTTTTTGCGAATCCAGACAGATATTGAAAGTAAATGTCACGTAAGGGCTACTAGTTGGCTGAAATGTAGAAGCAAATAGTCCATTTGACTGCTTACAATGCTCTTTTTGCCATGACTGGCTAATTTAATGCCTAGGAAAGACATAGTGAGGTCATTTAGCTAAAATCACAGAGGTTAAACATGTCTAAATTAGTGCCGCGAATCAAGTGATCAATTTAAGCTCTGATTAAGCTTTGTTTGGCTAGTTCGACTCATTTGAAGCGATTTCAAAGGCCTGCATAGGCATGACATAGCTTCTATTAAAGAGTACATGAGGTAGAAAGAACTCTCAGTACTACATGGTTTTATTTATGTACACTATCTGACCGATTTCCTAAAAACGTGCCTGCTGTTTTTAGTGCCTGCAGTCTTTAACACGGTTTTCATAAATCCAGACATAAATACATAATATTTAAAGATATATTTATTAAAAAGAAGAGCCGCTGTACAAAATGCGGCCTTGGATTCTCTTTTAAAACCAGTAAACTCATAGGTAGGGATAAAATCAGCTAGCGCATTCCGCAACTTAGCTGATACGTAAGAAAAAAGAGAAAAACGCAGTACCTCCAGACACCGGCGCTGGAGCGTCGTACCAAACGAGTCATCCCGGGATTTCGGCCCGTGCGATCGCTTTTGGACGCAGTTGGCCCTTCGCTGCTTTCTGCTACCGACCTTGCCTCCCGGTACGGCATTGAGGGAGAGATATGTCGGCCCCTAAACCATATGTGACAAATCCCACGCCTACTCACAGCTCCAAACCGCCCTTGTCAATATAGCGTAAGAATTAGATGGCTTATATATTGAAGAGAAAAGTCATTTTATCTGTCATATGGTAAGCACTGGAGTCGCAGATTAAAAAGTGTGCGCATGCGCCCTGCTAAAGGTAACATACATACAGTCATAAGCTTTTTCCGAATAACTACAGGAGCTAATATCTTGGAGACATTACATTTACAGTTAAAATACATAACATCTACAGATGCCTACTAAATATGTCTGGATTTATGAAAACCGTGTTAAAACGAAATCAAGTGGTTTTTTTTTAATTGCTTATTTCTTCAATTTAATTTTCTTCCTTGCTCTCGCTATGACAGCAGATTGTAATTCGTACCTAGCATGAAATGTAGAGAACTTCTTGCCGCATGTTTCATTGATCTTCCCTTTTTTTAAATTATTTATCCTACCACCCCCCCCCCCCACCCTTCCCCCTTCGAATTTCTACTAGGTTTAGTCCAGGCTTCACTCGTTTGAATTCAGTTCGCGCGTTCGTTGACTCTGACATGGAGCCGATCGCTTAGCGTTCTGTATTTGCTGTCTAAAGGAAGTCTGCCTGAGGACATCATTAAGTCCAATGAAGGTGCAAGTCTAACGGTTTGCTAGCAAGCGTCGTCTATTATCCTACGCGGTAAGGCGGGCCTGATATGTATCAACGGAACATTTAGTCCCGTAAGAGTAGGCCGTTTGCCCTGTAGACAGCAAAGATCTTTAGCCACACCAATTTAGGGCTTATAGGTGCAATGGACTAGACATTTCCAGCTGCTGTTGGCGTTATTTGCCCTGAACTTTGATTTGGCTAAAGACTTAGAAAAAAATCTGTTGAAATGTGGATATGCCATTCCGCGCTCGACAAAAATCAAGTTCATCCGGGACATTGCTATTTGCAAGCAAAGCATGGCCGCGAGCAGAGTGAAGAACACGAGTTCAAGCGCTGATCGTGAGTAGAATTTCCTTGTTTGATCAATTTTAGGCGTTCTCGGCTTCGCTAACTATCAGAACTGTCTGTGATTCGCTAGCGCGGAAGAATTTTATTTGCGTGTCTTCCGGCTGATGATTGATCAGTTTGTTGAAGTGTTGACATGTTGAAGTGCTCGCCAACTCATGATTATGGCCTAGTTTGCTTAAAGTTCGATCCATTCTCGATGTAGGAAGCTCTTGTTTAGTCCATTTAGGACGATGCAGGTTATAGAAAGCTAAACTTGATCAACTCTCCGCCGCCGTTTTTGACATCTGTGCCTTCGTGTGTTTATGTAGACCGTGGCTCCAATTTCATGTTCAAAGCACTCTTAATTAAATTGTAGAATTCATGATTCATCGAAAAGACGGTGAAACTAGTCCTCCTGGCCTGAAAAGGCATCCAGGAGAGTTATTTGCCTTTATTTGAGCTATGATAAGCCTTGTGGAAAGCTAGCGCTAAGACAGAATTGTATCACGATTATCAGTGACAAGTCAAATTCTGTGGCTACGTTTTTGCGAATCCAGACAGATATATAAGTATATATATGATTCAAGATACTAAGTTTGAGAGTTTTGCTACTGGCCGCATATATAGGATTAATCAGAAATTAAGCTGTACTTCCAAAAATGTCATTTATTTGGCTGCTTGTAACAAATGCAAAAAGCAGTACGTGGGCTCCACTTCAACAGAATTCAAGGTTCGTTTTCGTAACCATAAATCATCAATGCTTAAGAACAGAAGAACATGTGAGTTGGCGGTCCATTATAATTCTTTTGCGAACAAATTGTAAACCACAAAAATGCAACCCATCTTGAACAACTGCTCCTCACCAGAGAAGCATATTGGACCTCACAACTCTTTTCATTATATCCACACGGTCTTAACAAAAGACGTGAATTCAAATCCAAAAATCGTATCTGCTACAACAGTTGACTTTGTCTCTATTGTAGTGAAAATCCTTTTCAGCCCAAATTTGTAATCATCGTAATTTTTGCTGTCTGTAGGACCTTGTTAGCTCCCATCTACCTTTGAATGTTTCTAGTTTGTAATCTTGCCCTTCTGTTTTGTTAGCTTTCACCTAGTCGTTGTTGTTTTTGTTCAAAAACTCTATTGGGGGATTCTGTTATGTTTGTGTTTGGCTTTTCATTCAGGGGCTTTCGATTGGGAATCTATTACATTGTTTAGGGGCCCTCTCTGAGGACCTTGTTATGACATTGACCCGCACATTCATTCAGAGGCCCTCAGTAGGGAGTTTGTTACGTAAGAACACGATTTATCTGATTAGTCTGTTTGTTCTTTCTTTATCAATTGTTTTTTGTTTTGCCTAGCTTGTAATTAAGACCTTTT
>OZ026608.1:19361143-19383643 GCA_964020085.1 Micromussa lordhowensis
AAGTGACTTTTCTTTGGAACGAAGTGACTAATTGATGGAACGAGGTGGCCAACAGATAGATTGAAGGGACTTGGAACTTCGGCGTGACCTTGTAAAGCTTCCGAGTCAAAATTCTCAAAAAGTATTTCAGTTTTTATCCACTTCAGCAAGACTTCTAAATCCAATCGTTCTTCGCCCGCCATGTTTTTCACTGCTCTCTTGCGCTCAGTCACTCTCGTTCCTGTTGGCCGCGCTCGGCCCAGGAAGATTGAATCAATATTTCAGGTTTGGATTGAATCAATATTTCAAGTATTGCATTGCATCAATATTCAAGGTATTGGATTGGATCAATATTCGAAGTATTGGATTGAATCAATTTTCCAAGTATTGGATTGAATCAGTATTCGAGGTATTGGATTGAATCAATATTCGAAGTTCTGGATTGAATCAATATTCCAAGTATTGGATTGAATCAATATATGAGGTATTGGATTGAATCAATATTCCAAGTATTGAATTGAATCAATATATGAGGTATTGGATTGAATCAATATTTCGGGCATTGGATTGAATCATAAAAATAAAAAGATTGAATTGAACCAAAAATTATATTTACGATTGAATTGAAGGCATTTTTATTCTTTAAATAGAACCATTATTTAAAAGATTAAACATATATTACAAGGATTAAATTTTGCTACAAACGGCTTGCCATACCCCGTGTTCTTTAACTTAGATAGACATGGAAAAGGAATTCTTATAGACTCTCTTACCTTTATAAACCAGCGACGAGATCTTCGACTCACATGTAGTTAGGGTGATTACACTAGATCCCAGTCTCTCAACCGTAGAATTTCAAGGTTGGGGACTGGGTATGTACATATGACTCATCCTTGTTTCCTCGAAATTAGCTTCCGTTGCAGCCGGACGTGACACAAAATCAGCTAAAATCCCCGGTATAGTGGCGGTTTATAGACTGCGGCGCAGTTAGTCCATGGGCCAGGACCCCCAAAAATGACATTTCGGTACCACTCAGGAGAAGTAATGCTAACACACATCTTTGGAAAGCTTTCTTCAAGGAAATCATGACCTGGGTCGATTTAATATCTCTTCTTCCATTTTATGAAAACATCATTCTTGGAAGTGGAAGGCTAAACTTTCTTTGAGCGGTGAGGCTTATACGGACTTTCCGTGCATTGAAAGTGTTTGCATTTACAAGCGGTTTGCAGATTATAGTGCAATCACTTAAGGCGAGCTTCAGAGAGCTAATCCTGCTTCTGATAATCCTGCTTATCCCAGTTGTGGTATTTTCCAGCGTTTTATTCGAGATCGAAACCAAAGAGGGAACTCAGCCTGATTTTAATAGTATCCCAGAAGCCTTTTGGTGGGCGATTATCACCATGACAACCGTTGGCTATGGTGACATGGTGCCCAAGACAATCCCTGGTAGAACCATTGGTGGAGTATGCGCCATTTTCGGGGTCCTCATCGCAGCTTTGCCTGTTTCTGTGATTGGAAATAATTTCTCCACGTATTATTCTCATGCACAAGCTAGGCTTAGCCTGCCAAAGAAAAAGCGACGCTTGATTTGTGAGGCTAAACTGCGCATAAACCCCAGGCATGGCCAATCACCAACCAGCACTACGTCATTACAACAGAACGGGCAGTTGCCAGAGGCGTTAACCCAGAAGTCAAGAGAAGGCTCGGCTACTAAGTTTAGGCGCTATTATCGACGCTCGCGAAACACACTCTTTGCTCATGGCGATGTGTACATTGGTCCAAGCAAGTACGAGAGAAACAAGGTTTGACGCGATGACACTTGCAATAATGAGGAAGAAAATGAAAACGAAAGCGAAAGTGAAACAAAGATAGAAAATCCAACCACGAAGAAGACAGTGGGAAGCGGGGATTTGGACAACAGATCAGAAAAGATCGCTCACTTACCTCCGGCTCGTGAAATGGAGGAACTTCCTAATATTTCAGCCCTGCCTAGAAATTTCACACCAATTAACTCCATGCACGAAAGTGAGGAAATAATTGAAGACGACACAAGACCTCCATCGGTTCTTTCCGAACGCCGTGGAACAAAGAAGAGAAAGAAAACGTCCACTGCCACCATCCCTTCATCTCGTCGTAAAAAATCCAGCAGCTCTCTATCTAGGTCATGGGTGGAGTTAAAAACTGAAAATTCTCCGCAGAAAAACGGGCGTCCCCAAAGCTCACGCGGGAACAAAGTACGCGTTTCACCCGCGGAAGCACGGGGAAGTTCTAAAAATCCTGTTTTGGAGTTAGAAAGTCCTCAGAATTTATCTCCACCTCAAATATACTCTGTACCTTCGTTTAAAGTAGGCGGGAAAATGACTCGGTTGGACAAGGCTCGTGTTGGAAACTTACAACGTGAAAATAGTATTGAAAAGAACACAATTTCGTCGTCGATGGTAAGGGAGAGCCATCACAGAACGGGAAAAACAAACGAACATGATCTTACAAACGGATTTAAAGCTTAGTTCAACTACAAGCTAAGATTAAAATTTAAATCACGAAGTAGCGCCGATGAATGTCAAAAGCCTAACGACGACACAAGTTCAGTGTCGGGAAAATTTAATGGCATGACGAGGCTAAATGTCCAAAGAAACAATTCAATTCAATTCAATTTTTATTTCTATAATTTTGTATTTTACAATTTAGAGGATTACACAACCCGCATATAGCAAAGCTAATCGAGGCAGGTTTTGCTATTTACAATGATGTTTAGCAAAAAGTGACGGCCTGGTCGATAATAATTATATCAAATTTTCAACGCGTGAAAGGTATTTGGCGTTCATAGCCGTCATTTTCAGCATAGTAATTTTACAAAGAATATCTATTTGCATAATTTGGTAGCGGCAGTTTTCGTAGGAACTGCTCATGCGTCTTACATGTGACCGCTGTGCGGGAAAAAAGCAATATAAGCTATAAGTGCTTGCGGGCTCGATTAAAGCTGCTCTGGTGAAAACGCAGGATCGTTTTTCACGACTAACAGGACTTGATTTTTATCAAACTCTTGGACTTTTAAAAATTAGTTTCCAAAACTCAGGCAAGCTTAAAAAGAGTGTATTATGGAAAGATTCGGTCAATCAGAGAACGTAAATAAATAATAAATTAATTAATTGGTAAATAGATAGATAAATAAATATAATAAATAACAGTGGCCTCTATTTACATGACATCAACCTCGTTCCCAGGGCTTTTCCCTTTATGAAATTGGGAGGGGCGGGAATTTCATAAAGGGAAAAGCCCTGGGAACGAGGTTGACATGACATCTGTTATTCACTGACCCGGCGATCATTAAATGATTATTATAAAATCATCAATAAGGGGCGAGTATTGTCATATTATACTTAATGGTTCTTAGAACAGGCAAGATGAGAAAAAAATGAGATGTATTGTTGGAGAAATAGAGGATATTACATGGCCGGGCGGATAAATGATTTATCTTCGAGTGTTGAAAAATAGAAGATCAATTTCGTATTTCCAAGCGACCACGTAATTTTCTTTTCATTGTGTAAAATTTTCACAATACATAACGACGTTTTTGGCGATTTTCCGAAGATTTCCGTCCACTTTCCGAAGACTTTCCAAAATTTGTCCGAAGGCCAGACAAACATTTCCGAACGCTTTCCGAAGATTTTTCGAAAATTAACGAAGATAACTGAAGATTGCAGAAGACGTCCGAAGAAGATCAGAAGATATCAAGAAGATACAACAACAAACGAAGTGCAGTTAAATGTTATCAAATGTGTATGATATGATATGTGTGTGGATATGATATAGAGATTTCTTTCTCAAACTCATTAATAATTCATCAGTTTAAACAAAGGAATTCATGGCCATAACTGATCTTAATTAGCATATATTTTAACAATTTTATTTCTCCGTTTTCTTCTTAGTTTTAGTTTCGATTGAGAAGATATATCAAACACTCACGACAGTGTTTGACCACATTTGACAACTCGAATTTCGTCAAAAATACTCCGCTGCGCGTCGAATTTTCTCTCTTCGCGGCGTTTGGAAATGTGTTCAAACAAGGTCTGTCGTGTTTGACAGCAGCATTTTTTCGTGATATATATATAAACTGGTGGCAATATGTCGTGGGAGGATGTCAGTCCCTGCAATCGACCATGTTGGAAATTTGAGGATTGGACTCTCGGTGAGTCCGGGACTTGATTCTGGATTGGCTAATCTACTTTTTGATGCAAAACGTGAAAAGTGATTTTAAATTTCTTCAAATCAGTCTTAATATACAGAAGCATTGACCCTTTCGGCTGCTTTGAATTACCTTCCATCCACACTGCGCCGGAAGAATTTGAAAACGTATGTTTCACTCCGAAAACCCATCAAATGGGTTCTGTCCACTCTACGCCGCAGGAATTTAAAAACGCAAAAATCACCATGCATCCATGTTGGATTTGTGTTCAGGAAAACTCGGTCAGGGAAATCAGATCATTATCGTTAGGCCAGATCCGCTTTTAGAATGTTTTCCGTCTACATGAAAACTAAAAGGCCGGTGTTTACAAATTTACAAATTCCTCAGGTTTGTAGAGCGTTTTCGAAAACCTCGGTTTTCGTGACGGATTAGTGTGGACGGTAGGCCTAACCACAGAAATAAAGCTGCTTTTTTTCAAATTTCTCCGGCGTACTGTGGACGGGCCTTTATATTCTGGGGAACTCCCATAAAAAATGGACGCAGGTACTCGTCGACGCACATTTCCCTTTCGTAAACGGTCTTTGCCATTTTCGCGACACTTAGAAATTTTTTACAACTGTACACGAATTTTTCTCTACTAAATTAAAGAAAAAGGAAAATTTGCAAGTAACACCTACTATCGAACCCGGAACCTCTTTTTCCTGACATCCCTCTTATACCACTACACTACCAGGTTGATCCGCGTGACATTCTTAAACATTAATAATAGAGTTGCCCCAAACATCAAATAAGAGCTAACCGCAAGCAAACCAGTGTGAATGTGAACAATTAAGCATTTGGTGAGTGCATTTTACTCCATCAACAAATTATACCAGTTTCTACCTTGTCCAGGCCTAAACTAAAGCAGATATGGCATCAACCAATTACGAAAATGGCATCGACCGTTACAAATGGCATAAACCGTTTACGAAAATGGCATCGACCGTTAAAAATGGTATAGACCGTTTACGAAAGGGAAATCAGCCTCGTCGACTTGTCGTACTTTTTAGAGCTTAAATAAACGGTTTTGGTACCTCCAGTAGCCCATCACTAGGAGCTTGCAACTCCAATACTAAGCCTATGTCACGGCATTTTTACAGACCGGTCTATTTTTAGACTTCTTTTCCCGCAAAATAGGTCAGTTCCGTTCTACACGAGCGCGCATCGGTGAGGGAAACAATGGCGGCTTTTCCTTTTAATCTTCCAATGAAAATGCCGACGTCAATTAAAGAATCAAGTCCGTGCTTATGATTTGTCACTGTTGTCCCTGCAGGAGTCTGAATTCGCGGTAAATTCAAGCTAAAAATAGACAGGTCTGTGAAAATATGGGGTAGTTGCTGGCTCCTAGTGATGGGCTCCTGGTACCTCATAGGGTGTTCAGCCTCGAAAGGTCCAGACCAGAAACGTCCGCGGTACCTTGGCAATGAGCCAAAAAAATATGACAGGGGATAATGTGTTGTCTTAAAATTGGTACCTCTTAGGGGTGCACAAAAAGAATATATAATAAAGCCACACCCACAAACCAAGCTCTTGGTACCTCTGAGGGGTTCTCGACGAGCATACATGTCCGTTTCATACTGGAGTCTCTCCCCCACCCCCCGGGTTTCAAGTCCTCCTTTGCCTGATTCTTGAAGTAATATATCAAACAAGACATTGTTTCATCGGGATATCCAAACACCGAGAAGAGAGCTGAAAATACGACGCGCAGCGGAGTATATTTGACGAAATTGAGGTGTTTGGATGGCCAGTGAATCACTGTCTCTCGTGTTTGATATATCTTCTCGATCAAAATAGAAATTAAGGCGTAAGCGGAGAGGTAAAATCGCCAAAATCTATGCTAATTAAGACCGGGTATCCAAACCTCATTCACGGTTGTGACTTTAATTCTTTGTTTTAACTTGATGAAATAAGAGTTTGAAAATAATATATTCTGTTATGCAGTGTATTTTGACGCATGACTGCGAAGGAGGTCAAAATGCTCTGAACTTCAAATATTGGGAAGACACGACCAAACAGAAATGTTAGGGTGGGTGTTGAATTGTAGAGGATAAGAGATGACAAGTGACAGGTGGGATTGAGAATCGGGGGCAGGCTGAGGAGCAGTCGGGGTATGGGGTGATAGACGGGGCGGGGGGTTGAGAGTTCAGGATAGGAGGTGAGGAATGAAGGTCACATGTCACATGTGCAGCTTGTGTCTGCTAAAAATGTCACTCAACGAGAAAGTAGCTAGTCTAGCTACGATTAGGACGGCTACGATGGATATATATATATATTTTTTCGATTTCGGAAAGCGGGTCGCCAGTCGGGCTCGTCACAACGACAATTGGCCGGCCCATATGGCTAATCTACTCATCTATATACAACACTTCTTTAAGTATTCTCCCGTACCCGTACCCTTGATAGTTCCTTGTTGACCTTGTGCGTGTGGTTGTATATGAATCTACAAATAAATAGCTAGTTTTGCAGTTCGAAGCGTCACTATTCTCAATCGCCTCGTTCTAGGACGTACGTGCCATTAATTATTCGTTTAGAAAGCTCTCTAGAACACTCGACGCGTATAATTTGCCGTACAAAAAGTATATCTTTACCTCACATACAGTAGTTTCCATTATTTTGGTCTAGGGACAGCTGGGGCTTGTTTGAATTAAATAGTCAGATGGCTCCCATCTTATCTCAACCATTTGTGTCATATCGGCCTAGACAATATAGAGTGGCACACTCGAAGCTACGGAAGAATCTACAGGCCATGAAAATCCTACGTTTTTACAGTAGCGGCGAACCCGAGATCGAAGAACGGTTCGATCTCCGACTTCGCACAAGTCTGCATACTGCTTTCGGCTTTTTCTCGCTTGTGGACGAGTGTCATTGGGATATAGGTATTGAATGAAGATGATTACTCTCTCCCAAGAATGCTGTACTGCGAATCCCTCCAAAAAACACATCTTCCTTGCATTCTGCAACGATTTTGAATCACACTGTCGCATGTTCACATACATTCTCCTGAGAAGCAAAACATTGTTAGTCCTTCGATGACGTCACAGGCCATCTCGCCCCATTCTTCGCTCGTACTGCTCAGCCATGGCCGCGGAAAGGGCTAAGATTACGGACTATAAAAATTCGTAGAAGATTAACCAAAATAACTACAACGACAATTTTTTCGCAGTGTTCACCCAAAAAATAAGGAGATTTATATAAACGAAAAAACATTTGGGGGTTAGTTGCACTTAAAAGGTTATTAGAGCACTACCTTATAGGTAGAAATTCCTGGGCGCATAGAACATTGGCTCAGAACGTTCCTCGAATTGTTGTTTTCGAGGTCATAATTCGCATCCTAGAGAGACGGTTTTGCGCAGTCTTTTAGCTATATCTTTTTCTCCTAACGAACAATTTTTGTCATAAGTTTTTAAGGATAATTAGTACACCAAAATTATGCAATAAAAAATAAAGGTCGTCATGCTCGTTTAAGAGAAAACATGCATTTATTTCGCTGTTGAGCTTAGCTTCAGGGAAATCTCTTAGCTTGAGTACTTGCACACGCTCATGTGCGCGCGCTGATGGCGCGAAAATGATGCGCAGTAGGGATGCGCAATGAAATACTGAGGAATCACCTAAAATGTAGCTGACGCGAGGCGCGGGAAAAGGTCTGCGAGTGGCCACGATTGGTTTGGCGCCAATCGTATAGGGTACTTGATGCAAAACCAATTACTTTTAGACATTAAAACGAAAACCGCTCAATCTACCTTTGTGCATTACGCTTATTATAACTTAAAAGAAAGCAAGAAAAGGAACACATACGAGAACTCTTCTCTGGAAATTACGTGCCTCAAACTATAGAAAAATTGCAAAGTTCGTTAACAATTTTACTACTTCAGACAACAACAACATTCCTGAAGCACGAACTTTAACAAAAAGAATTACGTCGTGGTTAACCTAACCAACTTTATTATAAACAAGAACGAAAAACAAAAGGAAAGGGCAAGGTTTAGATACGGGTCGTCTGGCTATATCTCATATGATCATCGTAATGTTGGATAAGACATGGCTCCCTACTAAATTCTTTCTGACAAATCCAACAGGTCAGGCTTTCAACTTGGCTTAAGTTTTCTTCCGTCGAAGACATCAACATACCAGACTTTTTGCTAGCATGAGTTGTTGTTGGCTCCTGAAGATGTATTCTAAGTTTTAGGTTCTGACCATGCTGCTTGCGTTTTAACGAACTGTCTTTTGCGTGTTTTTGTTCATGACGCCTGCAATTTGATAATTGCCTAAAGCACTCATTACAATGCTTGCATGTATACGGCTTCTCTCCTGTGTGAGTTCGGTCATGTATCTTGCAATTTGATGAGCCGGTAAAGCCTTTATTACAATGCTTGCATGTAAACGGCTTCTCTCCTGTGTGAGTTCGTTCATGTATCTTGCAATTTGATGACCGGCTAAAGCCCTTATTACAATACTTGCATGTATTCGGCTTCACTCCTGTGTGAGTTCGTTCATGTATCTTGCAATTCGATGGGCCGGTAAAGCCCTTATTACAATACTTGCATGTATACGGCTTCACTCCTGTGTGACTTCGTTCGTGTCTCTTGCAATGTGATGACTGACTAAAGCACTTATTACAATACTTGCATGTATATGGCTTCTCTCCTATGTGAGTTCGTTCGTGTCGCTTGCATTGTGATGACTGACTAAAGCACTTATTACAATGCTTGCATGTATATGGCTTCTCTCCTGTGTGAGTTCGTTCGTGTATCTTGCACTCTGATGACTGGCTAAAGCCCTTATTACAATGCTTGCATGTATACGGCTTCTCTCCTGTGTGAGTTCGTTCATGCATCTTGCAATTTGATGACTGGCTAAAGCACTTTTTACAATGCTTGCACGTATACGGCTTCTCTCCTGTGTGAGTTCGTTCATGTTTCTTGCAATGTGATGGCTGGCTAAAGCACGTTTTACAATACTTGCATGAATACGGCATCTTTTCAACTGTCCTGTCAATATAGATGAAAGAGAAAAAAAATCACATTAGGTTGTTATTTAACAGGTAGCCCATTGCATACTCGACTTAATTCATTCGATTTACATGTTTTCAGAGCGTTCCTAGCCATTTTCTGATTGTAAGCCTTCATGGCCGTAAAAGTCCCTGTTAGTATGCCTCAGGGCTCTCATGTGGGGGAAGGGGCATGAGTAATTTCAAGCTAAGGTAAAACGCCGCTTTCTTGCTTATTTTTTCGCCAAATTTTAAAACAAGTGGCCTGAATGAGTGAACCCTTTTAAGAAGAGCACTTTAAAGTAGAGCACTAACTAGCCACACACGGGTTGAAAACTTCTCTAAAATCTTAAATTGCATGAAAGTGTAATTTATCACAGCAAGTTTGCAGCTTGTAATTAATAAAAATATACAGAATCATCTGAGAAATAATAGGGTCAACATTGTGATGGACTAAAATCTTATCTATGGGGGAGTACAAATACTCCTCGTTGCCTCAAGCAACCAAAATGAAAGATGTGTGCCTGCCTAGCCACTAGACTGGAAGGCAGATTTAACGTTTTACCTTCCTATTATTTGGTCAAAATGTCATTTTGTAGTTAACAAATTTGAATTTAAACTGAGCTTAAGTTGATCAGTACTCATTGTGCCCTGAAAAGGTATAAAGTTGAATAGGACAGGGAAACACAAAGTTTAATCATTAACTTGACTGAACTTGTGTAAACTACTTTTGCCTAATTTTACATCCCCAAATGTTACAACAGAACAATTTATTCTCCGTTACTTCCCTCAAAGAGGTGCAAATATATCATCTTGTGGAATTGTACTGCAGGTAATTTAAGTTTATGTTTCACTTGTACATTTCCCTACATATCACTGATTAACTGTGAAAACTGAATAGACAAAGAATTCACAGATTTTTTTATTTGATCAAGCAGGTGTAACTTAAGATTTTCTGTCTACCAAGATTTTCTGCTCAAAGGGAGCTACATGTAATGATGGCTACATGTAATTTGCTATAAAGTTACATCACTGATGTCAAATTTTTAACAAAAACAATGCCTTATTACAGCATTCTCACTGCACAGTAGTTCTACAATTTGACCAGTTATTTGAATAGCTGTCATTACCCTGTATTCTGTAGATAACCCTTAACCCTTCACTGTTGTTTTTGTCAGAACACACTTTTAAAATCAGCGACAAGTGTTTTCTTTTTTGCTTAAAACTATTGTTTAAACACTGGCTGAGTGGTGGTACTAGTTAGATATGCTAGTTTCCAAATAAAAAAGGCTTGACCATCATTTTGTCTGTTGTAAAGCAGGCAACAAAGTGACAAGTGCAGGACAGAAATGTCACATAAAACACAATCAGCAGAGTTGCATTTCTCCCAGCTTCTCTAGTGTTCTCTTCAATCCTTTGAGGGCTTTACAAAAAAAAAACAAAGCATGATCAAGGCCTTTTTGTATTTTGCTTTATAATAAAGCTGAAATTTTTTCTCAGAAATGGGTTTCAAACAGGTCTTACTTTTAGGTCTCTTAGGTCATGTGCACAGTTACTACATCATGGATTATAAACTTAGTGTTTTGGTTTGCCAACTCTTTGTCAAAGAACATCAGAATTCCATCAAGAAAACGACACACCATCATTTTCATTATTCCATTTCCATTACTGAACATTAACTGTAAACAGACAAACCAAAGTGTTATTCAGGCTAACCTACATAATATTCAGAGTAATGGTGTTGCAATTCAGGCTACCTAGAGTGGAGACTTTCACTCTCATTAGCTTGAATAACGGCTTGTTTCACCTGTTTACGGTTAGCACTCGATAATGGAAATAACCCTGCATTTTACCCCTGGTTCCTAGACTGCAGTCCATAGTCTGCCTGTAGTCTGCAGTCTGCATGTTACACCGACCAGTTGACATTTTATTATAAATGAAATATAATCAATAGCAACTGCCACAATTCAACACATTTTATGAATGTATTTAAAAGACATTCCTCAAGACCATCGTACTAAAGCTTGTCATTGCAGTTGTCACTTTTGTAATCTTTATCAAAGTTAGTGATTTTTAGTTATTTATCACTGTTAGTTTACAATTGTAAGGCTACAATTACAGTTTACACTTATATCCTGAGTCGCAATGCATGTGTAAACTCCAGTGTAGAAAGTGCTTTTTTTTAATTCTTGTATTTATTAGCCTATGCTTACCTGACTAATTAAAGTGAAACAATTATTTACCTCAGCCTTGTGAATATATAACAATTATTCCATGAGCCCAAGTTGGATATGAAGTGATAAAATAACCAACGAGTGCGTAGCGTGAGTTGGTTATAATCACTTCATATCTAACAAGGGAGAACGGAATAATTGTTTTAGTAAATTCTCAAACCAGGTTTTGCCGCCGATTTTTATTTCGGCCATTACAGAGGGCTGAAGTTGAAAACTTTGTGTGGAAAATTTTTTAACCTTGGCGCACTATTTTCCATATGACGTAAAACTTTGACTATTGGCTCATAGTCGGAGTTTTTTAGCCAATCAAAAAGCTCGAAATGCAATAGTCGGAGCTGAG
Organism: Micromussa lordhowensis; assembly: GCA_964020085.1. Lineage (NCBI taxonomy): Eukaryota > Metazoa > Cnidaria > Anthozoa > Scleractinia > Lobophylliidae > Micromussa > Micromussa lordhowensis. Next base: position 19,372,909 of record OZ026608.1, read on the forward strand.
AGTTTACTAATGGTGAATATTTCCCTTGGACTTCCTCTCAGGGAATATGCACTTTGCCTTTGATGAATAATTGTTAAACGTTGCCCCTGGTCTGAACTCTGCAGTCTATAGTCTGAATTTTACACTAACGAGTTGACAATATCATCATAAATAAAATAAAATCAATAGTAACTACAACAATTCAATACTCATTCCTAAGACCATCATACTTTTGTAATTCATGATCACTGCTAGTTTTAATCCCTTGAATCATGGGAAAACAATGATAGAAAATAAAGAGGCCTACACTGTAGGGTCTACTTGTAAACCAAAAAATTCATCCAGTTATAACCCTCCCCCTCCTTCATGACATAAGTTCCCTTTAAGCTTTCCTTGCCTTGATTTCGTTTTATTATTACGTTTCATTAAAAGCTTAGGTAAAAACCAGTGGTTAGATTTGCATTTCATTGGATAAGAATAGCAACTATTGTTATATACATGTACCTTGTCCTTCAAAACACACCGACACATGTAAATGAAGTGGTCGGGTATTCTGCAACTAGTAGCTGAAACCTATTTCAAGCAACAGAGCTATACTGTAGTTTGTTTTGAAATAAGCCCCCTTGGGTATAAATCCCTCCGCTTACAAGCCCATCTGAAAACCCTTACGAGGTTGTATAAGCTCAGGGCTAAGAGAGGCAGTTTATGGTAAATGTTAAGGCCCTAATAGTTGCATGACCGTGACACGTTGTGTTACCGAGTTAACAATTGACATGTGATACGAGATTTTGTATTTTGAGCTTTTCGTATCAGTTCTGTCGTATTATCGGGATCGTGTCGTAAGAATATATTCGCATACAGTCTTTTCGCGAGGAGAATAAACGTACAAGTTGGAACCGTTTCAGCTACTTTGTCGTTCGTTTCGTTATTTTACGATTATTATCTTCAACCGACTAAAACAGTAAATTTCTACATTATGAAACACAGACTCTTCATTTCTATATTCCATGGTATGAAAAGAAGTGAAGACCGAGTTCTTTAACTTAGATAGACATGGAAAAGGAATTCTTATAGACTCTCTTACCTTTATAAACCAGCGACGAGATCTTCGACTCACATGTAGTCCGCCATTACGGTGATTACACTAGATCCCAGTCTCTCAAACCGTAGAATTTCAAGGTGAGGACTGGGAACTGGGTGTACATTCTTTCCGAGCCGGATGTCACACAAAATCAGCTATCAGCGTCACCCCTTTCTAAACTCCAAAACTAAATGGCCATCGTAGTTTTTATCCTTATGAGGCATAAGAGACGATATATTTATATCTGTTTACAATTTTACAGCTCCATAGCAGAGTTATGGCGGTGCGTGACATAACGGTCGAGAAATATTTACCTACAGTGGCGGATCCAGACCTTAAGCTTAGGGTGAGGGGGGGGGGGGGGGCGCCACTGACCTATCTCATGATTTGTAGCCTTTTTAGAAGTTAGAGCATTGGGAAAAGTGCTTATGTAACTGCTGGTTTGTTAAGTACAGATAGTCAGTCGCCTAGATAGCCAGTGTAAGTTCCAGATGTTTACACCATTTTCCGGCCGCCATGTTATGTGCACCAACATGGCGTTTCCATACTGAGCTCTGGAAATTTCGACGAATATCTGCGGTTTGGGAAAAAGCGCAGACCTAAAACTTGGAGAAGTGTCTTCTTTATTTAGGTCCAATAAGGTCACAATTTCTTGACTGTATCCACTGATGGGGTTTTCGATTTTTTTTTGTTTGCGTGACAGTAAAAACGTTCTATAGTGGCGGTTTAGACTGCGACGCAATCTACCGAGAACCACGCTAGTCTAATTTGCTTCTGAAACATGTTTCGTTCCCAAGGAAAGCAGGGAAAAAAATAAATAAACAAATATTACAATATTTAGAGAGAAAGTCAAGTGGCAATATAACCTGCTCTGGAAGAATTGCAAATCAACAAAACCGATTTTAAAGACCTGTTTATTTTCTTTTTTTTATTATTACAGTGTCTTTCCTGTAAACTTGAAATAAAACAATATAATAATAAAAGACCTGTTTATATTTATTCATGTTGCCATGACAACGGCACATTCGTCAGCTTAACTATCAAAAAACCGAGGTGTATGTTGTTACCTTGCTTTCTGCCATTTTTAGCGACCAAAGGATCAAGGGTTTTAGAGAAAAAGGTGAATGAAACACCTTAATTGGTTATATCACTTTTGCGCATACGGTTTGTGAAAGCTTTAGAGGGCGCCACAAGAGATCAAGCCAGTAGTGAGCTGTGGAGATCCCAACGTCGATTCAGGTTTACAGCTTCAAATTTTTACTTAAAAGTTCTCACCGACAAAGAAACCATCAAAATTTTGCTAACACTCTTACGCATCCCAAAGCTTTCACTTCAAGGCATACAAGCCACGGGATTAAGTACGAGCCAGAAGCAATACATGCCTACATGAAGCATATGAACAATAGATCAATGCCAGTTGACGTTTATAAATGTGGCCTTGTTGTGTCCCAAAAAGAACTAACCCTGGCCTGTACGCCTGACGGGAAAGTAATCGATCCAGGTTGCACAGAACCGTTTGGATTACTCGAAGTAAAATGTCCTGAGACGAAGTTTCTTGTAACGCCACTAGATGCTTGCTCAGAGAGCAACTTCTGTTGTGAAAACGTTGATGGACAGTGTAAACTAAAAATTACGCATCCCTATTATGCACAGGTACAAGGTCAAATGGGAATTACGGGTACCAAGTGGTGTGATTTTGTGGTGTACACCAAGAAGGGAATGTCAATTAGAAAGAATCCCCTTTGATCCCCAGTACTGGCATGAACTGGAAGGCAAGCTACTTTTGTACTATTATGAACAAATTCATTGATTTTGCCATTCTAGAAGCCTTGTAAGCCCCAATGTTATGTACACTTATGCATGTATTGGGCTTGATGGAGGTTTCTTCTTGGGGTTTCACGAGCATACATCCCCATCCATCAAACCACAGGCGTATATGTCAGTTAATTGACGAAAATAATGTTGTTGCTAATGATGTTGTTATGCTAACAAAACCTTTATATGTTTAACACGAGCCTATACAATCAACAGGACTGAAGTAATAATAATTTTATGTAGACAAGAAAAGGGCAACTGATACAACTGATATTTAGTCATTAGTTTTTGTAACTGCAACAAGATTGTTCAGAGCCTAAAAAAAACAATGAAAAATTTTAACTTCGAGTAGCCAGTGTTTGTGATTATTTCGTGAGTCCTCAGATTATTATTCAGATAAAATGGGATCCTCAACGTTACATAAGAAACTACAGACCGTCCACATTTGGTTGACTAGAGGAATAGAAGTTAACTGTGTTATTCTGTCCCAAATGTGGAAATTTTTAATTTTATTAATAGCTCTCTCTACATGGATTCGTAAGGAAGCAATGACTTGTGATTTAACCACATCTTCGGCTGGCATTTGCTGAGATTGCCCAAGAAATGGGGGAATATTCAAAGAGACTCCCAGAGGGAGTAGGTCCTCGATTGTGAAACCTTTGTCGGCCATTACGTCGTCACCCTTATTAAACGGTAAGTCTAGGATGCCACTCCTTTCAACAATCTCTCTGTCCGAGATGCTGTCAGGGTAAAGCTCACTTATGAATGTTATTGCTCCTGAAGGGGGCTATTCCAATAAATCCTTTCAGAGTGGTGTGATTCTTGTAGGAACTGAATAATCTCAGTGCTTTTCAGGAGCAGGCTGCTTGGCATTTGGCATTTTATCTGTGTACAGTCAAGGATAACTCGTGTCTTGGGATATTTAGACTTGAAATCTTCAGGCATAGATTTATCAACTTCCTCTCGGTTGGACCAAATATTTATAGTGCCAAAACGAAGATACATAAAGTTGATCCAGGAAACAAAAATCCTGTTGACTGTTGCCTGGGAGATGCCAAATAAAACTGCCAAATATGCCTCATTAAACTCTTGTCGCAATCGGCACATGACTAAAAAAAATCATCTTCTGGTTTCAGAGTTCTCTTTCGCCCTGGTTTGTTTTTCTGATTTTCCCCATCGTAATGATGTGCCTGGACCTTTTTGTCGGTCAAACAGCAGATGTTTTGTCCGTTTTCCCCTGGGTTTAAGTATACCAGTGTGGCCTGGAATGTCTGCAAGTTTGAAAACCCAGTGTAAAACGAAATAGATTCATCTCCAGACAGATTATCTATACAAAACATGCGTGACCTTAATTCTCCGTTCTCCTCGAGTTGACGCTTAATTTCGGTCTGGGCATTTCTCAATTGGGCTTTTGTATTTCCTAGTTTCTCTTTTGAAATTAATACTTCCTCATGTAACCGCGCAGTTTTCTCTTGAGCTTGTAACAACTGGAATCGTAATAACTCGCATGAATCTTGTGATTGGGTTTTTACGATTTCAGCTGTTTTGAGAGAAACTGTATCGTCCGCTTCGGATGTTATGTCGCTGCTTACCGTGACTGATTCTTCCGTGAATGATTCTCCCAGTCGTCGCTTGCTCTTCTTCGGTGAAAATACTCTTGCAGACGGCGGCGGTCTCTTTCGCGGTGAAGTGCGCCATGCAAATTTCGAAGGAACTGCGGTGATGTCTACACTCATCTTCTTCCATCCAAGGCCTTTTTTGATTTCTCTTTCACGAACTGAAAATGCAGTGAGCAAACTTTTGTAATTTCCGTCAGTTTGAATTTCGTTCTAACGTCTCTTCGAATCTCCTGCAGTCATTGGGCTCGAAGGTTTGGATCTTTCGAAAAATTGAAGAAGCCGACTCTCTTTCCGTTGGCGTCTACGGTTCCTCTCTGGTTGCAAAGAGGAACACAGCAATTAATATTTGAACTCGAACTCATCCCCAATGAAAATAGCAGTCAGGAAACTGTCGCGTTAAAGAAATCGCTTTTAGATCACCGATAATTTCAGCGTAAGTTGGCCAAAGTTTGCACGAAAACAAATTTTTATTCCAAAACGCCTCGATTCCATGTTTGGCCGCGCGTTCGTTCCAACCATTAGTGAATATGGTGTATAGGTATTGAATGACGATGATTGCTCTCTCCCAAGAATGCTGTACTGCGAATCCCTCCAAAACCACATCTTCCTTGCATTCTGCAACGATTTTGAATCACACTGTCGCATGTTCACATACATTCTCCTTAGAAGCAAAACATTTTTAGTCCTTCGATAACGTCACAGGCCAACTCGCATCATTCTTCGCTACTGCTCGGCCATGGCCGCGGAAACGGCTAAGATTACGGACTATAAAAATTCGTAGATAATTAACCGAAATAACTACAACGACAACTTTTTCGCAGTGTTGATCCGAAAAATAAGGAGATTTATATAAACGAAAAAAACTTTTGGGGTTTGTTGCACTTTAAATGTTATTAGATCAATACTTTAAAGGTAGAAATTCCTGGGCGCATAGAGCATTGGCTCATAACCTTAATCGAATCGTTGTTTTCCAGGTCATAATTCGCATCCTAGAGTGACGGTTTTGTGCAGTTTTTTAGCTATATCTTTTTTTCCACACGAACAATTTTTGTCTTAAGTTTTTAAGGATAATTTGTACACCAAAATTATGCAATAAAAAATATAGGTCACCATCCTCGTTTAAGAGAAAACGAGCATTTATTTCGCTGTTGAGCTTAGCTTGAGGGAAATCTCTTAAGCGGCCTTCACACGGCAAACTAAAGTTGGCAAACTCATGTTGACAAACTCAAGTTGATGTGTGTGAACGGCACAAAAACAGTCGGCAAACAAGTTGGCAAACTATTGGCGACAAATAGAACTTGCCTCTATTCTCGCCAACTTTTTCACCAACTTTTTTCGTGTTGGTAAACTCGTATTTGACGTGTGAACGATTGGCAAACGTGTGTTGGTAGCTTTCAACCAATTAAAACACGCGCTCTGTTCACCTGTTTTGCGTGATCATCGCAAAATGGCGGACGGACTCGAGGAACGGGACACAACGTTTCGTTTTATCGAAGAAGTTTACAATTGTCCCGTATTGTACGCTCCAAGGGAGGAATTTCTGCTGATATACGGTTTCGTCCAAAACTTTCGATTTTTCCAGCGCTTTCTTTTTCTTCTCCGGCGATTAACATAAAATAAGACCAAGACACAAGCGGCAACTCTACGTAAGTGCCACTGCACTACGTCGGTCATGTTGCAAATTTTGCGTGTGTTGTGATTTGACGCGAGTTTGACGTGTGAAGGCACGAGTTTGCCAACTTTTTGAAGTTTGTCAACACGAGTTTGCCATTTTTAGTTTGCCGTGTGAAGGCTGCTTTAGGTTGAGTACTTGCACGAACTTATGTGCGCGCGCTCATAGCGCGAAAATGGTGCGCAGTAGGGATGCGCAATGAAATACTGAGGAATCACCTTAAATGTAACTGACGCGAGGCGCGGGAAAACGTATGCGAGTGGCCACGATTGGTTTGGCGCCAATCGTGTAGGGTGCTTCATGCAAAACCAATTACTTTTCATTAAAAGTTTTCATTAAAACATTAAAACGAAAACCGCTGAATCTACCTGTGTGCATTAAGTTTATTATAACTTAAAAAAAAACATATTGTACAAGCAGAGTAACTGATGGATCCTTTGAACTTAAATTCGATTGTTTTCAACCAGAAAAAAGAAACATACGAAAACTCTTCTCTGGAAATTACGCGCCTCAAACTACAGAAAAATTGAAAAGTTCGTTAACAACTAAATTTCACTACTTCAAGGAATAACAACATTCCTGAAGCAACAACTTTAACAAAAAGAATTACGTCGTGGTTAACCTAACCAACATTATTATAAACAAGAACGAAAAAAAAGGAAAGGGCAAGGTTTAGATACGCGTCGTCTGGCTATATCTCATATGATCATCGTAATGTTGGATGAGACATGGCTCCCTACTAAATTCTTTCTGACAAATCCAACAGGTCAGGCTTTCAACTTGGCTTAAATTTTCTTCAGTCGACGACATCAACATACCAGACACTTTGCTAGCATGAGTTGTTATTGGCTCCTGGAGATGTATTCTAAGTTTTAGGTTCTGACCATGCTGCTTGCGTTTTAACGAACTGTCTTTTGCGTGTTTTTGTTCATGACGCCTGCAATTTGATAATTGCCTAAAGCACTTATTACAATACTTGCATGTATACGGCTTCTCTCCTGTATGAGTTCGTTCGTGTTGCTTGTACTGTGATGACCGGCTAAAGCACTTTTTACAATGCTTGCATGTATACGGCTTCTCTCCTGTGTGAGTTCGTTCGTGTTGCTTGTACTGTGATGACCGGCTAAAGCACTTTTTACAATGCTTGCATGTATACGGCTTCTCTCCTGTGTGAGTTCGTTCATGTTTCTTGCAATTTGATGCCTGGCAAAAGCACTTTTTACAATACTTGCATGTATACGGCTTCTCTCCTGTGTGAGTTCGTTCATGTATCTTGCGATGTGATGACTGGCTAAAGCACTTTTTACAATACTTGCACGCATACGGCTTCTCTCCTGTATGAGTTCGTTCATGTTTCTTACACTCTGATGACAGGCTAAAGCACTTTTGACAATGCTTGCATGAATATGGTTTTATTCCTGTGTGAGTTCGTTCGTGTCCCTTGCAATTTGATGACCGGGTAAAGCCCTTATTACAATGCTTGCATGTATACAGCTTCTCTCCTGTGTGAGTTCGTTCATGTTTCTTGCAATCTGATAACTGACTAAAGGACTTATTACAATACTTGCACGCATACGGCTTCTCTCCTGTGTGAGTTCGTTCATGTATCTTGCAATGTGATGATAGGCTAAAGCCCTTATTACAATACTTGCATGTATACGGCTTCACTCCTGTGTGAGTTCGTTCGTGTATCTTGCAATTTGATGATAGGCTAAAGCCCTTATTACAATACTTGCATGTATACGGCTTCTCTCCTGTGTGAGTTCGTTCATGTACCTTGCAATTTGATGATAGGCTAAAGCCCCTATTACAATACTTGCATGTATACGGCTTCTCTCCTGTGTGAGTTCGTTCGTGTTGCTTGCAATTTGATGATAGGCTAAAGCACTTATTACAATACTTGCATGTATACGGCTTCTCTCCTGTGTGAGTTCGTTCGTGTATCTTACACTCTGATGGCTGGTTAAAGCACTTTTTACAATACTTGCATGTAAACAGCTTAACTCCTGTGTGAGTTTGCTCATGTTCCTTGCAAACTGATGATCGGCTAAAGCACTTGTTGCAATGCTTGCATGAATACGGCATCTTTTCAACTCTCCTGTCAATATGGATGAAAGAGAAAAACAAAATATCACATTAGGTTGTTATTTAACAGGTAGCCCGTTGCATACCCGACTTAATTCATTCGATTTACATGTTTTCAGAGCGTTCCTAGTGATTTTCTGATTGTAAGCCTTCATGGCCGTAAAAGTCCCTGTTAGTATGCCTCAGGGCTCTCATGTAGGGGTAGGGGCATGAGTAATTTCAAGCTAAGGTAAAACGCCGCTTTCTTGCTTATTTTTTCGCCAAATTTAAAAACAAGTGGTCTGCATGAGTGAACCCTTTTAAGAAGAGCACTTTTAGGAAGAGCACTTTTAAGTAGAGCACTACCTAGCCACACACTGGTTGCAAACTTATCCAAAACTTTTAGATTGCACGAAAGTGTAACTTATCACAGCAAAGAATCTTTTTTCTTTTTTTTTTTACGTGGCTGTAAACTTGTTCTGCAAATCTGGAAGCTTGGAGCTTGTAATTAATAAAACATACAGAATCATCTGATAAATGATAGGGTCAAAATTGTGATGGACTAAAATCTCATCTATGGGGGAGTACAAATACTCCTCGTTGCCTCAAGCAACCGAAATGAAAGATGTGTGCCTGCCTAGCCACTAGACTAGAAGGCAGATTTAACGTTTTACCTTCCTTTTGTATGGTCACAATTATGTCATTTTGTAGTTAACAAATTTCAATTTAAACTGAGCTTAAACAAAGTTTAATCAATAACTTCATTGAACTTGTGTAAACTTCTTTTGCATAATCTTACATCTTCAAATGTTACAACAGAACAATTTATTCTCCGTTACTTCCCTCAAAGAGGTGCAAATATATCAACTTGTGGAATTGTACTGTAGGTAATTAAAGTTTATGTTTCACTTGTACATTACCCTACATATCACTGATTAACTGTGAAAACTGAATAGACAAAGAATTCACAGATTTTTATTGGATCAAGCAGGTAAAACTTAAGATTTTCTGTCTACCGAGATTTTCTGCTCAATGGGAGCTAATCATGGCTACATGTAATTTGCTATAAAGTTACATCACTGATGTCAAATGTTTAACAAAAACAATACATTATAACAGCATTCTCACTGCACATTAGTTCTACAATTTGACCAGTTATTTGAATAGCTCTCATTACACTGTATTCTGTAGATAACCCTTAACCATTCACTGTTGTTTTTGTCAGAACACACTTAAAATCAGCGACAAGTGTTTTTTTGCTTAAAACTATTGTTTAAACACTGACTGAGTGGTGGTACTAGTTAAATATACTAGTTTCCAAATAAAAAAGGCTTGACCATCATTTCGTCTGTTATAAAGCAGGCAACACAATTGCAGGACAGAAATGTCACATAAAACACAATCAGCACAGCTGCAATTCTCCCAGCTTCTCTAGTGTTCTCTTATATCCTTTGATGGCTTTACAAAAAATATAAGCATGATCAAGGCCTTTTGTATTTTGTTTTATAATAAAGCTAAACATTTTTCTCAGAAATTGGTTTCAAACAGGTCTTACTCTTAGGTCATGCGCTCAGTTATGACGTTATGGATTATAAACTTAGTGTTTTGGTTTGCCAACTCTTTCTCAAAGAACATCAGAGTTCCTTCAAGAAAAATACACACCACTTGGGGTCTAATTGTTAATTCTGTGGCAGAGCTATGTTGTTTTAGTTGTGAAAAATTGTCTTTTGACTTGGGAAAAAATTGAGCTTTGTAATCACCTTAACTGCACATACACAGAAATGGCTGATGATGACATAATGATGACATAAGCTGTGTGCATTGTACTGTCAAAGAGCACTCTGTTTAAACTAGTGGGAGCACTTTTAGATTTTCATCTCAGTCAATGTAACATGCAGACCGTGGACACTCCAGACTGCTGAGGGTGAAATGAGACTGCCAATTCTAGACTTTGAAATTGATTCACATTACCATTTCCATTATTGACCATCAACTGTAAACAGACCAACCAAAGTGTTATTCAGGCTAACCTGCATAATATTCAGAGTAACAATTCAGGCTACCCAGAGTGGAGACTTAGTTGGAGACTCTCATTAGCTTGAATAACGGCTTGTTTCACCTGTTTATGGTTAGCACTCGAGAATGGAAATAACACTGCATTTTACCCCTGGTTCCTAGTCTGCAGTCCATAGTCTGTCTGTAGTCTGCAGTCTGTATGTTGACATTTTATTAACATAGGCACGCAAGGCGTGCAAGAGTTATTTTTTTAATTAAAAGGTTATGAAAATAAGAGCATTTAAGGGAGTGTTTACAGTGACAATTTAGTTAATTTGACAAGTGTTTTTGGCTACGATGCACAGCACGAAAGAAAGTGAGAATTTATGATATACATACGATCTTAAATCTCTAAGATAAGCGAATAGTAGGCCTTACAATTTTGATTTAAAAGTCTGGCTGCCTGGTTTATGTTGAGAGTGGAAAGAGGCGAAGTGAAGGCCTTGGTGT
>OZ026608.1:19391143-19411143 GCA_964020085.1 Micromussa lordhowensis
AGGCTAGCTGGAGTGACATTTCGTCATTTCGCCATTTCGTGTTTTAAACACGCCCGGATTGGGTATGTACATTCTTTCCAAGCCGGATGTGACACAAATATCAGCTAAAATCCCCTCGACGCAGTCTACCGAGAACCACGCTGGTCTAATTTGCTGATCCCAGGGAAAGCAGGGGAAAAAATAAATAAACAAATATTACTGACAATATTTAGTGAGGAAGTCGGTCCTCTATCCTGGTCGAATTGGAGTTTAGAGATGTTAGTTTTTGTGGAGGAAGGAAAACCGGTAACCCCATCAAGTGGCAATATAACCTGCTCTGGAAGAATTGCAAATCAACAAAATCGAGTTTAAAAACCTGTTTATAGTTATTCATGTTGCCATGACAACGGCACATTCGTCAGCTTAACTATTAAAAAACCGAGTTGTATGTTGTTACTTTGCTTTCTGCCATTTTTAGCGACCAAAGGATCAAGGGTTTTAGAGAAAAAGGTGAATGAAACACAGGCATCGAAAATTGTGTTCAGCCACCTTAATTGGTTATATCACCTTTGCGCATACGGTTTGTGAAAGCCTTAGAGGGCGCCACAAGAGATCAAGCCAGTAGTGAGCTGTGGAGATCCGAACGTCGATTCCGGTTTACAGCTTCAAATTTTTACTTAATTTCTCACACAAAGAAACCATCAAAATTTTGCTAACACTCTTGTACATCCCAAAGCTTTCACTTCAAGGCATACAAGCCACGGGATTAAGTACGAGCCAGAAGCAATACATGCCTACATGAAGCATATGAACAATGGATCAATGCCAGTTGACGTTTATAAATGTGGCCTTGTTGTGTCCAAAAAAGAACCAACCCTGGCCTGTACGCCTGACGGGAAAGTAATCGATCCAGGTTGCACAGAACCGTTTGGATTAGTCGAAGTAAAATTTCTTGTAACGCCACTAGATGCTTGCTCAGACAGCAACTTCTGTTGTGAAAACGTTGATGGACAGTGCAAACTGAAAATTACCCATCCCTATTATGCACAGGTACAAGGTCAAATGGGAATTACGGGTACCAAGTGGTGTGATTTTGTGGTGTACACTAAGAAGGGAATGTCAATAGAAAGAATCCCCTTTGATCCCCAGTAGTGGCATGAACTGGAAGGCAAGCTACTTTTGTACTATTATGAACATTTCATTGATTTTGCCATTGTAGAAAAATAATTAATAATATTAATAACAATTTTATTTATATTCGCTACTTGCACATGACCCATAATCCCTTGCGTTTTTGGGGGGTAACCAGTAGAAGAAATGTATGGTATCATGACAAAAATTAGTTCGGTGAGCTCGCAAAACCAGCTACTAATGCTTAAAAATGCACCAGAATTTACCAAAATCATGATAGGAGAAATTTGTACTAGTTTATAACTAAATGTAGAGAATTTTTTTTTTTGTCCATACATCGTCTGTAAAATTACAAGACGATGTATGGACAAAAAAAAATTTCTCTACATTTAGTTATAAACTAGTACAAATTTCTCCTATCATGATTTTGGTAAATTCTGGTGCATTTTTAAGCATTAGTAGCTGGTTTTGCGAGCTCGCCGAGCTAATTTTTGTCATGATACCATACATTTCTTCTTCTGGTTACCCCCCCAAAACGCAAAGGATTATGGATATGTGCAAGTAGCGAATAGCGCTAAAATCCAATAATTGTCCAAAGCGCTATCTAATTACAAAATAAAATATGAAAAATCTAAATTATAAAATATCTACAATATAGAATATAATTCAAATATAGCCTAAGTTATCTACTATATAAATAAAAAACATCTTAAACAAAAGGAATCTCATACTATGCTAACTTAAATAAAAAAGTTTTAAGGGATTGCTTAAAAGTTGCCACTGAACGAAGCACATTTCCTAATCTCTAGAGGTAAGTCATTCCACAATTTAGGTCCTGCAATAGAGAAAGCTCCGTCTCCATATGTTTTCAATCTGCTTCTTGGAATCACTAAGTATTCTTTACATGAAGAACGCAATGACCTAGAGTATGTTTTGAAATTCAAAAGGTCAGAAATATAAAAAGGTGCAAGGCCATGAAGGGCCTTGTATACCAATAAATGGACTTTAAAAGTTATTCTAAACTCAACTGGTAACCAATGAAGATTAATTAAAATAGGAGTTATATGATCATGCTTCGGTGGCAGTGTGACAACACGAGCTGCGGCATTCTGAACTGCCTGTAGTCTAGCTAACAGATAAAGGGGGCAAGTTTCTAAAGAAACTGTGGTGCTGCGTCGGTGGGAGTATTACAAGATAATTTGGTTTTATCAAATGGGTTGATAATGTGAATCAAGGAATTGTGGGTTGTGTGTGGTTTATAGACAGAAATATGGAGCTACGCTATTGGTTGGTGCCTGGCAACGTGAAAAACAACGAATGAATTAGTTGAATGAAAAGCATTCGTTGATACCGTGAGGATTAAGAGTGCCGATTTGAAAAATTTTGTTCAAGAGTTTTGCGGCTTTCTGTGCTTCCTTGATGTAGGGAGAGGCCGCAGACTGCCATATGTTGCTTAGAATGATTCGGCAGATTAAAGTGTCTAGCAACCGGTTTAGAAGCGTCTTTATCGTCTTTCTCTACGTCGCGAAGGTGTTCTCGGAAACGGTCGCCTAGTCGTCTACCTGTTTCGCCGATATATAACTTTTTGCAAAGAGTGCAAGTTATACAGTTGATGACATTGGCTGAGGTACAGGTAAAATGATCTGTGATCTTAATGGATCGCTTGGGTCCCAACAATTTCTCAACGTTTTAAATGACAGGACATGTTTTACATCGCGCGCGTGCGCATTTAAAAGTTCCAGGTTGTTCACTCGTTTTGAATGCACTGCTAACTAAAAAGTTACCTATGTTTTTGTCGCGTTTGAATGAAATTAATGGCCGTTGCGAAAAGATTCTACCAGTATCGGGATCATTTTGAAGTAATTTAAAATTTTTTTCAGAATGATGGATTTTACTGCGTGATTGTGAGGGTGAAATGTGAGGGTGAATGGAATTTTATTATTTTTCTCCTTCTGAGACGTTTGTAGTGCTGACTGCCGATCAATTTGTTGGGCGCGATGATGGCCTGCTTGAACAACAGAGGCAGGATATCCACGTTTGTCGAAAACATTGCACATTTCCTCTGATTTAAAGGAAAAATCAGAGTCCTCACTACAAAGGCGACGAAGTCTAAGAAATTGACGTGTGATGGATGTGAAGATGAATACAACAAATAACTATGAGAATCTGTGGGTTTGTAGTGCTCACTGGTGCATAAATCGTTGCCTTCGACAGAAACTTTGATATCTAGAAATGCTAAAGAAGTATTGGAAATTTCCCAGCTATACTTAAGAGCCGGATGAAACGAATTAACAGCAGTTATAAGTTGATTGAGTTCCTCTCTGGTAGAGGAAGTGGCGCCGACACAATCGTCAATGTAGCGACGGTAGAGCTCAGGTTTAGGGCCGTTGTATTGATTAAAAACTTTTTGTTCAATGTAGCCTACGAAAAGATTGGCGTAGCTGGGTCCCATTTTGGTACCCATGGCCACACCATTGATTTGTTTATAATAACTGGTAGCGAATGAAAAACAATTTAGTGTTAAAACTAGTTCAGCCAGACGGAGCAGCGTTTCCGAGCTTGGTTCCTTAACAGTGCGTAAATGAAAAAAATGTTTGAAGGCTCTAGCCTTCGCCATTAGGGATGACGGTGTAAAGGGATGTAATATCCATAGTAAATATAAGTTTGTCTTCACCCAGGAAATTGAAATCGCGAAAAATTTGAAGTGCGTGTTGACTGTCTTTAACCGGTAAGACGGTAAAGATCTGACGATAGGTGCCATAATTTTGTCTAAATAGCTAGAAATGAGTTCGGTAGGGCAACTACAAGCAGAGACGATAGGTCGGCCTGGGTTGTTAGGTTTGTGAATTTTAGGTAAAAAGTAAATACATGAAGTTCTAGGAGTGGTGATGATGAGATTTGTAGCAGTAGCCGGCAAATCTTGTTTTACTATAAGTTCGTTAATGGTGCTCTTGACAATTTGTTGGTTAGTGGAAGTGAGATCTTTATCAACTTTGGCATAAAAAGAGGTGTCAGAAAGTTGCCGCAAAGCTTGCAGAGGGAGTAGGTCCTCGATTGTGAAACCTTTGTCGGCCATTACGTCGTCACCCTCATTAACCGTTAAGTCTAGAATGCCACCCCTTTCAACAATCTCTCTGTCCGAGAGGCTGCCAGCGTAAAGCTCACTTATGAATGTTATTGTTCCTGAAGGGGCTATTCCAATAAGTCCTTTTCACAGTGGTGTGATTCCTGTAGGAACTGAATAATCTGCTGTTCAGGAGCAGGCTGCTTGGTATTTGGCATTTTATCTCTGTACAGTCAAGGATAACTCGTGTCTTAGGATATTTAGACTTGAAATCTTCAGGCATAGATTTATCAACTTCCTCTCGGTTGGGCCAAATATTTATAGTGCCAAAACGAAGATACATAAAGTAAAAGTCTTGTCGCAATCAGCACATGACTAAAAAAAATTAATCTTCTGGTTTCAGAGTTCTCTTTCGCCCTGTTTTTTTTTTTTCTGATTGTCTCCATCGTAATGATGTGCCTGGACCTTTTTGTCGGTCAAACAGCAGATGTTTTGTCCGTTTTCCCCTGGGTTTAAGTATACCAGTGTGGCCTGGAATGTCTGCAAGTTTGAAAACCCAGTGTAAAACGAAATAGATTCATCTCCAGACAGATTATCTATACAAAACATGCGTGACCTTAATTCTCCGTTCTCCTCGAGTTGACGCTTAATTTCGGTCTGGGCATTTCTCAATTGGGCTTTTGTATTTCCTAGTTTCTCTTTTGAAATTAATACTTCCTCATGTAACCGCGCAGTTTTCTCTTGAGCTTGTAACAACTGGAATCGTAATAACTCGCATGAATCTTGTGATTGGGTTTTTACGATTTCAGCTGTTTTGAGAGAAACTGTATCGTCCGCTTCGGATGTTATGTCGCTGCTTACCGTGACTGATTCTTCCGTGAATGATTCTCCCAGTCGACGCTTGCTCTTCTTCGGTGAAAATACCCTTGCATACGGCGGCGGTCTCTTTTGCGGTGAAGTGTGCCATGCAAATTTCGAAGCAACTGCGGTGATGTCTACACTCATCTTCTTTCCTCCAAGGCCTTTTTTTGATTTTGCTTTTACGAAAATGCAGTGAGCAAACTTTTGTAATTTCCGTCAGTTTGAATTTCGTTCTAACGTCTCTTCGAATCTTCTGCAGTCATTGAGCTCGAAGGTTTGGATCTTTCGGAAAATTGAAGAAGCCGACTCTCTTTCCGTTGGCGTCTACGGTTCCTCTCTGGTTGCAAAGAGGAACACAGCAATTAATATTTGAACACGAACTCATCCCCAATGAAAATAGCAGTCAGGAAACTGTCGCATTGAAGAAACCGATTTCAGATGACCGATAATTTCATTTAATTGGCCAAAGTTTGCACGAAAACAAATTTTTATCCCAAAACGCCTCGATTCCATGTTTGGCCGTGTGTTCGTCCCAGGTTGGCGGCCATTAGTGAATAAGGTGTATAGGTATTGAATGAGAATAAGAATGCTGTACTGCGAATCCCTCCAATTCTGCAACGATTTTGAATCACACTGTCGCATGTTCACATATATTCTCCTTAGAAGCAAAACATTGTTAGTGCTTCGATGACGTCACAGGCCAACTCGCCCCATTCTTCGCTACTACTCGGCCATGGCCGCGGAAAGGGCTAAGATTTAACCAAAATAACTACAAGAATACATTGTTCGCAGTGTTGATCCGAAAAATTAGGAGATTTATATAAGCGAAAAAAACTTTGGGGGTTAGTTGCACTTTAAAGGTTATTAGAGCAATACTTTATAGGTAGACAATCCTGGGCGTACAGAACACTGTGATGTACAATTTATGGAATTTATCACACAATTCTAAAATACATTGGCTCAAAACGTTCTTCGAATCCTTGTTTTCGAGGTCATAATGTACATCCTCGAGTGACGGTTTTGTGTAGTTTTTTAGCTATATCTTTTTTCCCCACGAACAATTTTTTCTTAAGTTTTTAAGGATAATTTGTACACCAAAATTATGCAATAAAAAAAACACGTCATCATGTTCATTTAAGAGAAAATAAGCATTTATTTCGCTGTTGAGCTTAGCTTGAGGGAAATCTCTTAGGTTGAGTACTTGCAGTCACTCATGTGGGCGCGCTAATGGCGAGAAAATGATGCGCAGTCGGGATGCGCAATGAAATACTGAGGAATCACCCAAAATGTAGGTGACGCGAGGCGCGGGAAGAGACTTGCAAGTGGTCACGATTGATTTGACTCCAATCGTGTAGGGTACTTGATGGAAAACCAATTACTTTTAGACATTAAAACCAAAACCGCTCAATCTACCTTTGTGCATTAAGTTTATTTATAACTTAAAAAAAAAAAAACATTCTGTACAAGCAGAGTAACAGATGGATCCTTTGAACTTGAATTCAATTGTTTTCAAGCAGAAAAGAGAAACATACGAGAACTCTTCTCTGGAAATTACGTGCCTCAAACTACAGAAAAATTGCAAAGTTCGTTAACAATTTTACTACTTCAGACAACAACAACATTCCTGAAGCACGAACTTTAACAAAAAGAATTACGTCGTGGTTAACCTAACCAACATTATTATAAACAAGAACGAAAAAAAAAGGAAAGGGCAAGGTTTACATACGCGTCGTCTGGCTATAACTCATATGATCATCGTAATGTTGGATAAGACATGGCTCCCTACTAAATTCTTTCTGACAAATCAAACAGGTCAGGCTTTCAACTTGGCTTAAGTTTTCATCCGTCGAAGACATCAACATACCAGAGTCTTGGCTAGCATGAGTTGTTGTTGGCTCCTGAAGATGTATTCTAAGTTTTAGGTTCTGACCATGCTGGTTGCGTTTGAGCGAACTGTCTTTTGCGTGTTTTTGTTCATGACGCCTGCAATTTCATAATTGCCTAAAGCACTTACTACAATGCTTGCATGTATACGGCTTCTCTCCTGTGTGAGTTCGTTCATGTATCTTGCAATTTGATGAGCCGGTAAAGCCTTTATTACAATGCTTGCATGTAAACGGCTTCTCTCCTGTGTGAGTTCGTTCATGTATCTTGCAATTTGATGACCGGCTAAAGCCCTTATTACAATACTTACATGTATTCGGCTTCACTCCTGTGTGAGTTCGTTCATGTATCTTGCAATTTGATGACCGGCTAAAGCCCTTATTACAATACTTGCATGTATACGGCTTCACTCCTGTGTGACTTCGTTCGTGTCTCTTGCAATGTGATGACTGGCTAAAGCACTTATTACAATACTTGCATGTATATGGCTTCTCTCCTATGTGAGTTCGTTCGTGTCGCTTGCATTGTGATGACTGACTAAAGCACTTATTACAATGCTTGCATGTATATGGCTTCACTCCTGTGTGAGTTCGTTCATGTTTCTTGCAATTTGATGAGACGGTAAAGCCCTTATCACAATGCTTGCATGTATACGGCTTCTCTCCTGTGTGAGTTCGTTCATGATTCTTCAAATTTGATAATTGCCTAACGCACTTATTACAATCCTTGCATGTATACGGCTTCTCTCCTGTGTGAGTTCGTTCATGTTTCTTGCAATCTGATGAGCCGGTAAAGCCCTTATTACAATGCTTGCATGTATACGGCTTCTCTCCTGTGTGAGTTCGTTCATGTATCTTGCAATGCGATGATCGGCTAAAGCACTTATTGCAATGCTTGCATGAATACGCCATCGTTTCAACTGTGCTGTCAATATGGATGAAAGGGAAAAAGAATATCACATTAGGTTGTTATTTAACAGGTAGCCCATTACATACCCGACTTAATTCATTCGATTTACATGTTTTCAGAGCGTTCCTAGCCATTTTCTGATTGTAAGCCTTCATGGCCGTAAAAGTCCTTCTTAGTATGCCTCAGGGCTCTCATGTGGGGGTAGGGGCATGAGTAATTTCAAGCTAAGGTAAAACGCCGCTTTCTTCCTTCTTTTTTCGCCAAATTTAAAAACAAGTGGCCTGAATGAGTGAACCCTTTTAAGAAGAGCACTTTTAAGTAGAGCACTGGTTGGAAACTTCTCTTAAATCATTAATTGCATGAAAGTGTAATTTATCACAGCAAGTTTGGAGCTTGTAATTAATAAAAATATACAGAATCATCTGATAAATGATAGGGTCAACATTGTGATGGACTAAAATCTCATCTATGGGGGAGTACAAATACTCCTCGTTGCCTCAAGCAACCGAAATAAAAGATGTGTGCCTGCCTAGCCACTAGACTGGAAGGCAGATTTAACGTTTTACCTTCCTATTATATGGTCACAATTATGTCATTTTGTAGTTAACAAATTTGAATTTAAACTGAGCTTAAATTGATCAGTACTCATTGTGTCCTGATAATGTATAAAGTTGAATAGGATAGGGAAATCAGTTTTTGGAACACAAAGTTTAATCATTAACTTTATTGAACTTGTGTAAACTACTTTTGTCTAATTTTACATCCCCAAACGTTACAAAAGAACAATTTATTCTCCGTTACTTCCCTCAAAGAGGTGCAAATATATCATCTTGTGGAATTGTACAGTAGGTAATTTAAGTTTATGTTTCACTTGTACATTTCCCTACATATCACTGATTAACTGTGAAAACTAAATAGACAAAGAATTCACAGATTTTTTATTGGATCAAGCAGGTGTAACTTAAGATTTTCTGTCTATCGAGATTTTCTGGTCAAAAGGGAGCTAATCATGGCTACATGTAATTTGCTATAAAGTTACATCACTGATGTCAAATGTTTAACAAAAACAATACATTGCATTCTCACTGCACATTAGTTCTACAATTTGACCAGTTATTTGAATAGCTCTCATTACACTGTATTCTGTAGATAACCCTTAACGTTCACTGTTGTTTTTGTCAGAACACACTTTTAAAATCAGCGACAAGTGTTTTTTTGATTAAAACTATTGTTTAAACACTGACTGAGTGGTGGTACTAGTTAAATATGCTAGTTTCCAAATAAAAAAGGCTTGACCATCATTTCGTCTGTTATAACAGCATTCTCACTGCACATTATTTCTACAATTTGACCAGTTATTTGAATAGCTCTCATTACCCTGTATTCTGTAGACTAGGTATACCTATCGACAGAGTGCCAACGAGCAAATAATTTGTGCTATAATAAGGGGTTTATTAATACAGCATAACGGATTTTTGGTTCTCTTCTGTTGTAAACATTACCGAGAGAAAATTATAACGCGTTTACCGGCCGGTAACGTTCGTCACGCAATCTCTGAATATCAAGAGTATTTGGAATGTATTGCTGCTCGGTCGAACTTTCAGTTCAATATGATGGGCAAAGGCAAAGTGAAAGTGAACACGCTAGTTTGATTGATGAACACGACTCGTTTAATTCTGTGGCAAAACAGATCCGATTTGTGTTTTGAACACTGGATTCGACTGTATGATAAACACGCTCATTCAGTTCTGTTCGGAAACAAGGCGACTCAACCTTCAGTTCGATATGCTAGATTTCAACACTGGATTTGCTCTGGTGGTTCGACTGGTGAACCCAATCTTTCCAAAAAAGCTGCCCGATGGAACTTTCAGTTCGATATAGGTAAACAGAGAAGAAATCCACTGTTTCGATTCATGAACACGCTCGTTTCATTCTGTGGTGAACACGCTGGTTCGGTTTCGTGTCGATTTTGTGTCTTGGATTTGTTCTTGTCTAACAGTTTTCCTCAATATTCGAATTAGAAGAAGAGTTGTGTAAAGGGTACGCTCCCCAATTGAACTTTCATTTCGATGAAGTGAGAGAGGAAACACGCTGGTTCGATATGTTCTAAGACTACGAAATTGTTCACAGTTGGATAAACACAACAGCAAAGAAAACAATGATATACCACGAGACAAGTCTAGATGTAACGCGCCTCCTGATTGGCTAAAAACTACAATGGCTCGAATAGTTCCGTCCTTGCAATTGACTCAAACTGAGCTTTTAAAGGCCGATCGAGAATTTTTTTGCATAAGCAATTCTTCGCGCGGCACTATTCTCTGCCGCCTCGCCAGCCGAGCGTCTTCACAGTTGTTTCTGTCAGAACACACTACTTAAATCAGCGACAAGTGTTTTCTTTTTTGCTTAAAACCATTGTTTAAACACTGACTGAGTGGTGGTACTAGTCAAATATACTAGTTTCCAAATAAAAAAGGCTTGACCATCATTTTGTCTGTTATAAAGCAGGCAACGAAGTGACGAGTGCAGGACAGAAATGCCACATAAAACACAATCAACAGAGTTGCATTTCTCCCAGCTTCTCTAGTGTTCTATTCAATACCTTGAGGGCTTTACAAAAAAATAGGCACGATCAAGGCCTTTTTGTATTTTGCTTTATAATAAAGCTGAAATTTTTTCTCAGAAATTGGTCTGAAACAGGTCTTACTCTTACGTCTCTTAGGTCATGTGCTCAGTTATGATGTCATGGTTTATAAACTTGGTGTTTTGGTTTGCCAACTCTTTCTCAAAAAGCATCAGAGTTCCTTCAAGAAAAATACACACCACTTGGGGCCTAATTGTTAATTCTGTGGCAGAGCTATGTTGTTTTAGTTGTGAAAATCCGTCTTTTGAATTGGGAAAAAAGTCAGCTTTGTAATCACCTTAACTGCACATACACAGAAATGGCTGATGGTGACATAAGCTGTGTGCATTGTACTCTCAAAAAGAACTCTGTTTAAAGGGGTAGTGGGAGCACTTTTACATTTTCATCTCAGTCAATGTAACATGCAGACCGGGGACACTCCAGACTGCTGAGGGTGAAATGAGACTGCCAATTCTAGACTTTGAAACTGCTTTACCTTACCATTTCCATTATTCCATTTCCATTATTGAACATTAAATGTAAACAGACCAACCAAAATGTTATTCAAGCTAACCTACATAATATTCAGAGTAATGGTGTTGCAATTCAGGCTACCCAGATGTGAGACTTTCACTCTCATTAGCTTGAATAACGGCTTGTTTCACCTGTTTATGGTTAGCACTCGATAATGGAAATAACACTGCATTTTACCCCTGGTTCGTAGACTGCAGTACATAGTCTTCCTGTAGTCTGGAGTCTGCATGTTACACCGACCAGTTGACATTTTATTTTAAATGAAATATAATCAATAGCAACTGCCACAATTCAACACATTTTATGAATGTATTTAAAAGACATTCCTCAAGACCATCATGCTAAAGCTTGTCATTGCAGTTGTCACTTTTGTAATTCTTTATCAAAGTTAGTGATTTTTAGTTCTTTATCACTGTTAGTTTACAATTGTAAGGCTACAATTCAGGGGCACCCAACGAGCAAATTAAGTAAAAAATCCTTTAAGGGATATTTCTAGGCTCCTTGTAATGTTTAAATACTGTTTAAAGAGTTGTTTTGATCAGCTAGAAAAATTTGATCTGTTCGGATTTCTTAGCTGGAAATTGAAGTGCCCGAAAATGTTATGAAATTAAATCTTCATTTCAGAAATTGCTAGCTGAATGTTACCTTCGAAGAACTTCTCCGCGAACTATTTGCTTATCCGAAAATGCTAGGAGACCTTATTAAGAGCCAAAAATTGCAAAAATATCCCTTCAGAAAATCTAAGGGAATATTTTCCCGTGGGTTTATCCTGGTTTCGAATCTTTTAGCTGATGTTTTAGTTAAGAAATCAGTAGCTCTTTGTCAATGCATTATCCGAAAGTCTTAGAACGAGCGGACTCTCCCGAACAGATATTTCATCGAAGTTTCTCGTTGGGTGCCCCTGGCAATTGCAGTTTACACTTATATCCTGAGTCACAATGCATGTGTAAACTCCAGTGTAGAAAATGCTTTTTTTGAATCCTTCTACTTATTAGCCTATGCTTACCTGAGTAATTAAACTGAAACAATTATTTACCTCGGCCTTGTGAATATATAACAATTATTCCATGAGCCCGAGTTGGATATGAAGTGATAAAATAACCAACGAGCGCGTAGCGCGAGTTGCTTATAATCACTTCATATCCAACAAGGGAGAACGGAATAATTGTTTTAGTAAATTCTCAAACCAGGTTTTGCCGCCGATATTTATTTCGGCCATTACAGTGGGCTGAAGTTGAAAACTTTGTGTGGAAAATTTTTTAACCTTGGCGCACTATTTTCCATATGACGTAAAACTTCAACTATTGGCTCATAGTCAGAGTTTTTTAGCCAATCAATGTAATAGCCGCAAAAAGCTCGAAATGCAATAGTCGGAGCTGAGAATTTACTAATGGTGAATATTCCCCTTGGACTTCCTCTCAGGGAATATGCACTTTGCCTTTGATGAATAATTGTTAAACGTTGCCCCCGGTCTGAACTCTGCAGTCTACAGTCTGAATTTTACACTGACCAGTCGACATTTTATCATAAATAAAATAAAATCAATAGTAACTACAATTCAATACTCATTCCGAAGACCATCATACTTTTGTAATTCATGATCACTGCTAGTTTTAATCCCTTGAATCATGGGAAAACAATGATAGAAAATAAAGAGGCCTACACTGTAGGGTCTACTTGTAAACCAAAAAATTCATCCAGTTATAACCCTCCCCCTCCTTCGAACATAAGTTCCCTTTAAGCTTTCCTTGCCTTGATTTCGTTTCATTAAAAGCTTAGGTAAAAACCAGTGGTTAGATTTGCATTTCATTGGATAAGAATAGCAACTATTGTTATATCCCTCGTTCTTCAAAACACACCGACACACGTAAATGAAGTGGTCGGGTATTCTGCAACTAGTAGCTGAAACCTATTTCAAGCAACACAGCTATAGTTTGTTTTGAAATAAGCCCACTCGGGTATAAACCCCTCCGCTTATAACCGCATCTAAAAACCCTTACGAGGTTGTATAAGCTCAGGGCTAAGAGAGGCAGTTTATGGTAAATTTCTACATTATAAAACACAAACTCTTCATTTCTATATTCCATGGTATGAAAAGAAGTGAAGACCGTGTTCTTTAACTTAGATAGACATGGAAAAGGAATTCTTATAGACTCTTTTACCTTTATACTGGCGACGAGATCTTCGAATCACATGTAGTCCGCCATTTATACGGTGATTACACTAGATCCCAGTCTCTCAACCGTAGAATTTTAAGGTGAGGACTGGGAACTGGGTATGTACATTCTTTCCGAGCCGGAGGTGACACAAAGCTATCAGCGTCACCCCTAAACTCCAAAACTAAATGGCCATCGTAGTTTTTATCCTGATGAGGCATAAGAGACGATATATTTATATCTGTTTACAATAGACCTTTTTACCGATACGGCGGCCATCTTGAATTCTATTGTTTTGACTGAGAAATTATGGGCTGCCGAGGGGGCAATCGCTGGAAAATTTATCGTATTCACAGCTTTCAGGATAAATTTTTACTGCTTGTCTCTCATATTCCATAACAAATATTACAAGCGTTACATCTTTCCGTCACGATATTTGGCAGTTGTTCCTATGGTTATCGAAAAATTATTGTTAAAAGTTATCACGCCACAGTATTCTTTTTAATTATTTCTCATCTGCCCCCTGGGCATCCCATAATTTCCTCGGAATTCAAGATGGCCGCCGTATCGGTAAAAAGGTCTATTACCTACAGTGGCGGATCCAGACCTTAAGCTAAGGGGTGGGGGGAGGGGGGGAAGGGGGCGCCACTGACCTATCTCATGATTTGTAGCCTTTTTAGAAGTGAGAGCATTGGGAAAAGTGCTTATGTAACTAGTCAGTCGCCTAGATAGCCAGTGTAAGTTCCAGATGTTTACACCATTTTCCGGCCGCCGTGTTATGTGCACCAACATGGCGTTTCCATACTGAGCTTTGGAAATTTCGACGAATATCTGCGGTTTGGGAAAACGCGTAGACCTAAAACTTGGAGAAGTGTCTTCTTTATTTAGGCCCAGTAAGGTCACAATTTCTTGACTGTATCCACTGATGGGGTTTTCGATTTTTTTTTGTTTGCGTGACAGTAAAAACGTTCTATAGTGGCGGTTTAGACTGCGACGCAGTCTACCGAGAACGACGCTAGTCTAATTTGCTTCTGAAAGATGTTTCGTTCCCAAGGAAAGCAGGGAAAAAGATAAATAAACAAATATTACAATATTTAGAAAGGAAGTCGGCCCTCTATCCTGGTCGAATTGGAATTTAGAGATGTTAGTTTTTGCGCAGCAAGGAAAACCGGTAACCCCATCAAGTGGCAATATAACCTGCTCTGGAAGAATTGCAAATAAACAAAACAGATTTTAAAGACCTGTTTGTTTATTTTTTTTAATTTATTTTTTTTTATTATTATTACAGTGTCTTTCCTGTAAACTTGAAATAAAACAATGTAATAATAAAAGACCTATTGTCATGCCGTCGTGCCGTTGTCATGTTGCCATGACAACGGCACATTCGTCAGCTTAACTATTAAAAAACCGAGGTGTATGTTGTTACTTTGCTTTCTGCCATTTTTAGCGACCAAAGGATCAAGGGTTTTCGAGAAAAAGGTGGATGACACACAGGTATCGAAAATTGTGTTTAGCCACCTTATTTGGTTATGTCACCTTTGCGCATACGGTTTGTGAAAGCTTTAGAGGGCGCCACAAGTGATCAAGCCAGTAGTGAGCTGTGGAGATCCGAACGTCGATTCCGATTTACAGCTTCAAATTTTTACTTAATTTCTCAGCGACAAAGAAACCATCAAAATTTTGCTAACACTCTTGTACATCCAAAAGCTTTCACTTCAAGGGATACAAGTCACGGGATTATGTACGAGCCAGAAGCAATACATGCCTACATGAAGCATATGAACAATAGATCAATGCCAGTTGACGTTTATAAATGTGGCCTTGTTGTGTCCCAAACAGAACCAACCCTGGCCTGTACGCCTGACGGGAAAGTAATCGATCCAGGTTGCACAGAACCGTTTGGATTATTCGAAGTAAAATGTCCTAAGACGAAGTTTCTTGTAACGCCACTAGATGCTTGCTCAGACAGCAACTTCTGTTGTGAAAACGTTGATGGACAGTGCAAACTGAAAATTACCCATCCTTATTATGCACAGGTACAAGGTCAAATGGGAATTACGGGTACCAAGTGGTGTGATTTTGTGGTGTACACCAAGAAGGGAAAGTCAATAGAAAGAATCCCCTTTGATCCCCAGTACTGGCATGAACTGGAAGGCAAGCTACTTTTGTACTATTATAAACATTTCATTGATTTTGCCATTCTTGAAGCCTTGTAAGCCCCAATGTTATGTACACTTATGCATATATTGGGCTTGATGGAGGTTTCTTCTTGCGGTTTCACGAGCATACATCCCCATCCATCAAACAACAGGCGTATATGTCAGTTGACGAAAATAATGTTGTTGCTAATTATGTTGTTATGCTAACAAAACCTTTATATGTTTAACACGAGCCTATACAATCAACAGGAAGTAATAATTATTTCATGTAGACAAGAAAAGGGCAACTGATACAACTGATATTTAGTCATATTTTTGTAACTGCAACAAGATTGTTATGAGACTAAAAAAACAATGAAAAACTTTAACTTCGAGTAGCCAGTGTTTGTGATTATGTCGTAAGTCCTCAGATTATTATTCAGATAAAATGGGATCCTGAACGTTACATAAGAAACTACAGACCGTCCACATTTGGTTGACTAGAGGAATAGAAGTTAATTGTGTTATTCTGTCCCAAATGTGGAAATTAATAATTTTATTAATAGCTCTCTCTACATGGATTCGTAAGGAAGCAATGACTTGTGATTTAACCACATCTTCGGCTGGCATTTGCTGAGATTGCCCAAGAAATGAGGGAATACTCAAAGATATTCCAAGAGTGAGTAGGTCCTCGATTGTGAAACCTTTGTCGGCCATTACGTCGTCACCCTCATTAAACGGTTAATCTAGGATGCCACTCCTTTCAACAATCTCTCTGTCCGAGATGCTGCCAGCGTAAAGCTCACTTATGAATGTTATTGCCCCTGAAAGGGCTATTCCAATAAGTCCTTTCTGAGTGGTGTAATTCTTGTAGGAACTTAATAATCTGCTGTTCAGGAGCAGGCTGCTTTCTATTTGGCATTTTATCTCTGTACACTCAAGGATAACTCGTGTCTTGGGATATTTAGACTTGAAATCTTCAGGCATAGTTTTATCAACTTCCTCTCGGTTGGGCCAAATATTTATAGTGCCGAAACGAAGATACATAAAGTTGATCCAGGAAACAAAAATCCTGCTGACTGTTGGCTGAGGGATGCCAAATAAAAATGCCAAATGTGCCTCATTAAACCCTTGTCGCATTTGGCACATGACTAAAAAAAATTCATCTTCTGGTTTCAGAGTTCTCTTTCGCCCAGGTTTGTTTTTCTGATTGTCCCCACCGTAATGATGTCCATGGACCTTTTTGTTGGTCGAACGCCAGTAGCGGATGTTTTGTCCGTTTTCCCCTGGTTTAAGTATACGAGCGAGGCCTGGAATATCTGCAAGTTTGGAAACACAGTGTAAAACGAAATAGATTCATCTCCAGACAGATTATCTATACAAAACATGCGTGACTTTAATTCTCCGTTCTCCTCGAGTTGACCCTTAATTTCTGCCTGGGCATTTCTCAATTGGGCTTCTGTATTTCCTAGTTTCTCTTTTAAATTGATACTTCCTCAACTAACCACGCAGTTTCCTCTTGAGCTTGTAACAACTAGAATCGTTATGACTCGCATGAATCTTGTGACGATTTCGAGCTGTTTTGAGAGAAACTGTATCGTCCGCTTCGGATGTTATGTCGCTGCTTACCGTGACTAATTCTTCCGTGAATGATTCTACCAGTCAACGCTTGCTCTTGTTCGGTGAAAATACTCTTGCAGACGGCGGCGGTCTCTTTCGCGGTGAAGTGCGCCATGCAAATTTCGAAGGAACTACGGTGATGTCGACACCCATCTTCTTTCATCCAAGGCCTTTTTTGATTTCGCTTTCACGAAAATGCAGTGAGCAAACTTTTATAATTTCCGTCAGTTTGAATTTCGTTCTAACGTCTCTTCGAATCTTCTGCAGCCATTGAGCTCGAAGGTTTGGATCTTTCGAAAAATTGAAGAAGCCGACTCTCTTTCCGTTGGCGTCTGCGGTTCCTCTCTGGTTGCAAAGAGGAACGGCACAGCAATTAACATTTGAACTCGAACTCATCTCCAATGAAAATATCAGTCACGAAACTGTCGCATTAAAGAAATCGCTTTTAGATGACCGATAATTTCAACGTAAGATAGCCAGTTAATTGGCCAAAGTTTGCACGAAAACAAATTTTTATCCCAAAACGCCTCGATTCCATGTTTGGCCGCGCGTTTGTCCCAGGTTGGCGGCCATTAGTGAATAAGGTGTACAGGTATTGAATGAAGATGATTGCTCTCTCCCAAGAATGCTGTACTGCGAATACCTCCAAAAACACATCTTCCTTGAATTCTGCAACGATTTTGAATCACACTGTCGCATGTTCACATACATTCTCCTTAGAAGCAAAACATTGTTAGTCCTTCGATGACGTCACAGGCCAACTCGCCCCATTCTTCGCTACTGCTCGGCCATAGCCACGGAAAGGGCTAAGATTACGGACTATAAAAATTCGTAGATAATTAACCAAAATAACTACAACGACAACTTTTTCGCAGTGTTGATCCGAAAAATAAGAAGATTTATATAAACGAAAAAAACTTTGGGGGTTTGTTGCACTTTAAAGGTTATTAAACCAATACTTTAAAGGTATAAATTCCTGGGCGCATAGAGCATTGGCTCATAACGTTAATCGAATCGTTGTTTTCGAGGTCATAATTCGCATCCTAGAGTAACGGTTTTGTGCAGTTTTTTAGCTATATCTTTTTTTCCTCACGAACAATTT
This sequence comes from Micromussa lordhowensis, assembly GCA_964020085.1. Taxonomy (NCBI): domain Eukaryota; kingdom Metazoa; phylum Cnidaria; class Anthozoa; order Scleractinia; family Lobophylliidae; genus Micromussa; species Micromussa lordhowensis. Next base: position 19,409,142 of record OZ026608.1, read on the forward strand.
TTGTCTTAAGTTTTTAAGGATAATTTATACACTAAAATTATGCAATAAAAATATAGGTCACCATCCTCGTTTAAGAGAAAACGAGCATTTATTTCATGCAAAACCAATTACTTTTCATTAAAACATTAAAACGAAAACCGCTCAATCTACCTTTGTGCATTAAGTTTATTATAACTTAAAAAAAACATTTTGTACAAGCAGTGTAACAGATGGATCCTTTGAACTTAAATTCAATTGTTTTCAACCAGAAAATGGAAACATACGAGTCTTCTCTGGAAATTACGCGCCTCAAACTACAGAAAAATTGCAAAGATCGTTAACAACTGAATTTTACTACTTCAAACAACAACAACATTCCTGAAGCACCAACTTTAACAAAAAGAATTACGTCGTGGTTAACCTAACCAACATTATTATAAACAAGAACGAAAAAAAAAAAAAGGAAAGGGCAAGGTTTACATACGCGTCGTCTGGCTATATCTCATATGATCATCGTAATGTTGGATGAGACATGGCTCCCTACTAAATTCTTTCTGACAAATCCAACAGGTCAGGCTTTCAACTTGGCTTAAGTTTTCTTCCGTGGAACACATCAGCATACCAGACTTTTTGCTAGAATGAGTTGTTGTTGGCTCCTGAAGAGGTATTGTAAGTTTCAGGTTCTGACCATGCTGCTTGCGTTTTAACGAACTGTCTTTTCCGTGTTTTTGTTCATGACGCCTGCAATTTGATAATTGCCTAAAGCCCTTTTTACAATACTTGCATGTATACGGCTTCTCTCCTGTGTTAGTTCGTTCATGTATCTTGCAATTTGATAAGCCGGTAAAGCCCTTATTACAATGCTTGCATGTATACAGCTTCTCTCCTGTGTGAGTTCGTTCATGTTTCTTGCAATTTGATGAGCTAGTAAAGCCCTTATTACAATACTTGCATGTATACGGCTTCTCTCCTGTGTGAGTTCGTTCGTGTTGCTTGCAATTTGATGAGCTGGTAAAGCCCTTTTTACAATACTTGCATGTATACGGCTTCTCTCCTGTGTGAGTTCGTTCATGTTTCTGGCAAACTGATAACTGGCTAAAGGACTTATTACAATGCTTGCATGTATACGGCTTCTCTCCTGTGTGAGTTCGTTCATGTATCTTGCACTCTGATGACTGGCTGAAGCACTTATTACAATACTTGCATATATACGGCTTCTCCCCTGTGTGAGTTCGTTCGTGTCGCTTGATATCTGATGACTGGCTAAAGCACTTATTACAATACTTGCATGTATACGGCTTCTCTCCTGTGTGAGTTCGTTCGTGTATCTTGCACTCTGATGACTGGCTAAAGCACTTATTACAATACTTGCATATATACGGCTTCTCCCCTGTGTGAGTTCGTTCGTGTCGCTTGATATCTGATGACTGGCTAAAGCACTTATTACAATACTTGCATGTATACGGCTTCTCTCCTGTGTGAGTTCGTTCGTGTTGCTTGCAATGTGATGACCTGCTAAAGCCCTTTTTACAATGCTTGCATGTATGCGGCTTCTCTCCTGTGTGAGTTCGTTCGTGTATCTTGCAATTTGATGACTGGCTAAAGCACTTATTACAATACTTGCATGCATACGGCTTCTCTCCTGTGTGAGTTCGTTCATGTATCTTGCAATCTGATGGCTGGTTAAAGCACTTTATACAATACTTGCATGTAAACAGCTTAACTTCTGTGTGAGTTCGTTCATGTTTCTTGCAAACTGATGTTCGGCTAAAGCACTTGTTGCAATGCTTGCATGAATACGGCATCTTTTCAACTGTCCTCAGTGTTAATATGGATGAAAGGGAAAAAGAAAATATCACATTAGGTTGATATGTAACAGGTAGCCCATTGCATACTCGACTAAATTCATTCGATTTACATGTTTTCAGAGCGTTCCTAGCCATTTTTTGATTGTAAGCCTTTATGGCCGTAAAAGTCCCTGTTAGTAAGCCTCAGGGCTCTCATGTGGGGGAAGGGCCATGAG
>OZ026608.1:19416143-19463422 GCA_964020085.1 Micromussa lordhowensis
TTGTTTTTCATCATGAATAAATTACGTTGTTGTTGTTGTTGTTCTTAGCTAACCAAAAACCTAGACCACCAATCTTTCTCTTTTTTGCCCGATTTTCTGGTCTAGAAGACAACGCGCTCATACAAAACCTTCCGATCGGACTGTAATTCTTGTCTGAGTCATGCGGGGGTTCTCTGGTGATGTAATATTGCCCCCGCAGGGTTTTGGCCCAGAGCCCAAAACCCGAGGAGGCATTAATACTGAGGACACCCCCCCCCCCCCCCCGCGTATAAAGAATGTAAAATATTGGTGTAGTATCGGTAGTGTCCGAATCGAGCCCGATTTGAAGAAACTTTGCGCGCACGGCGGTCCGCTTTATTTTTCAGTAAGCTCGCAAGGCAACTCTGGGTAATTCTTGCAGCCACGAGGATGAGGAGAGGTATCACGTACGCGAGGCTCCTTTACAATTGGTTCATGCTTCAGTGTGCACTATCGAGGTATGGAGCACGTGGGCAGTTTGGAGAGCACAAAAGAAGCGCAACTCTAGCGTTTTGAGTTCTCTCTAAACTTCCCAAGTTCTCCATAACTCGGTAGTGCACAGCTAAAAGAATATAACACAGCCGGTGGAATTGTGCATCAAATCCAACGCGAAAAACGGACAACAATATCAGACAATAATGGCCGCTCGCGGGAAAATGACTTTCTGGGGAAGCGATTTGCTCACGCTATCAGCGTGCACTATCGGGATTTTGAGCAAGCTTACGTATACTTCATTTAATTGCGCGGCTATGCTAGCTATGTTATAAAAGAAAGTAATGAATAGTTCCATGTATGTACTTTCCATTTAAAATCAACCTTTCCGACATTGATTTCTTAGCAGCCTGCAAGCGATCCCAAAAAGTGCATTGTTACGATACATGAACTGAATACATTTTCATAATAAATATAAAATGCATGTTTTCTTATTGCACATGAAATTTTCTGCGCCATCCTTTATTTTAATTCAATAGCCTGGAATAAAAGTTGTACAATTCATTACATAATAAACGTGATATCCAAGGCGGGGGCAGATGCAGTGAGAACTATTACTAGTCTATTTTTAGGAACTGTGCGCGACGCTATTGGACGACACGAAGTGTTATTACCAATAAATCATAAAAATTATAATTTCGGAGAAAAGAGATGGAAGAAAAGGAAAATTTGCATTAAAATACTGACAAAAGAGAAGTAAATTGTTTCATGACACTCTGAAATTAAGATTGGTGAATTTAAATTACAACTTTGAATGCGATTGGTTGATTTCACAACTTTCATTGTGATTGGTTTATTGATCTGTCCGATAACAACTTACTGTCCAATAACAAACTGTCCGATAACAACTTGGCAAGTGAATTAGTGGAAAATAGGTTTTTTTTTTTAAACCAAGGACAATCGAGGAAATTGTAATTTTTTATGATTACTGGCTACAAATAAATAGCTAGTTCTGCTGTTCGTAGCGTCACTAATCTCAATCGTCTTCGTTGTAGGACGTACGTGCCATCGATTATTCGTTTAGAAAGCTCTCTATTTCGAAGACAAAGAAAGCTCGATGCGTATAATTTTCCGTATAAAAAATATATAATTATCCCACATACAGTGGATTCAATTATTTTGGTCTGGGACAGCTGGGGCTCGTTTGATTTGAATAGTCGGATGGCTCCCAGCTTATCTCAACCATTTGTGTCATATCGACCTTGACAACATCGTGTGGCGCACTAAAAGCTAGGGAAGATCTACAGGCCATGAAAATCCTACGTTTTTACCGTAGCGGCGAGCCCGAGATCGAAGAACGGTTCGATCTCCGACTTCACATAAGTCTGCATACTGCTTTCGGCTTTTTCTCGCTTGTGGACGGGTATCATTGGGATATAGGTATTGAATGAAGATGATTGCTCTCTCCTAAGCATGCTGTACTGCGAATCCCTCAAATAACACATCTTCCTTGCATTCTGCAACGATTTTGAATCACACTGTCGCATGTTCACATACATTCACATTGCTAGTCCTTCGATGACGTCACAGGCCAACTCGCCCCATTCTTCGCTACTGCTCGGCCATGGCTAAGATTACGGACTATAAAAATTCGTAGAAGATTAACCAAAATAACTACCACCACAATTTTTTGCAGTGTTCACCCAAAAAAATAAGGAGATTTATATAAACGAAAAAACATTTGGGGGTTACTTGCACTTTAAAGGTTATTAGAGCACTATCTTATAGGTAGAACTGAATTCCTGGGCGCATACAACATTGGGTCCGAACGTCCCGCGAATCGTTGTTTTCGAGGTCATAATTCGCATCCTAGGGTGACGGTTTTGTGCAGTCTTCTAGCTATACCTTTTTTTCTCACGAACAATTTGTCTTAAGTTTTTAAGGATAATTTGTACACCAAAATTATGCAATAAAAAATAAAGGTCGCCATGCCCGTTTAAGAGAAAACAAGCATTTATTTCGCTGTTGAGCTTAGCTTGAGGGAAATCTCCTAGGTTGAGTACTTACACGCACTCATGTGCGCGCGCTGATGGCGCGAAATGGTGCGCAATGAAATACTGAGGAATCACCTAAAATGTAGCTGACGCGAGGCGCGGGAAAACGTCTGCGCGTGGTCACGATTGGTTATGGTTTTACATTCCGATTGGCCTAAAGTGGCCCGAGTTTTTCAAGCCAATCGTGTTGGGTACTTGATGCAAACTAATTACTTTTCGACATTAAAACGAAAAAGGCTCAATCTACCTTTGTGCATTAAGTTTATTATAACTTAAAAAAAAAATTCTCTTCAAGCAGAGTAACAGATGGATCCTTTCAACTTAATTTCGATTGTTTTCAACCAGAAAAGGGAAACATACGAAAATTCTTCTCTGGAAATTAAGTTTGCTTCAAACTACAGAAAAATTGCAAAGTTCGTTAACAATTGAATTTCACTAGTTCAAACAACAACAACATTCCTGAAGCACCAACTTTAACAAAAAGAATTACGTCGTGGTTAACCTAACCAACATTATTATAAACAAGAACGAAAAAAAAGGAAAGGGCAAGCTTTACATACGCGTCGTCTGGCTATATCTCATATGATCATCGTAATGTTGGATAAGAGATGGCTTCATACTAAATTCTTTCTGACAAATCCAACAGGTCAGGCTTTCATCTTGGCTTAAATTTTCTTCAGTCGACGACACCAACATACCAGACACTTTGCTAGCATGAGTTGTTGTTGGCTCCTGAAGATGTATTGTAAGTTTTAGGTTCTGACCATGCTGCTTGCGTTTTAACGAACTGTCTTTTGCGTGTTTTTGTTCATGACGCCTGCAATTTGATAATTGCCTAAAGCACTTATTACAATGCTTGCATGTATACGGCTTCTCTCCTGTGTGAGTTTGTTCATGTATCTTCCAATTTGATGACTGGCTAAAGCCCTTTTTACAATACTTGCATGTATACGGCTTCTCTCCCGTGTGAGTTCGTTCGTGTTGCTTGTAACTTGATGACCGGCTAAAGCACTTATTACAATGCTTGCATGTATACGGCTTGTCTCCTGTGTGAGTTCGTTCATGTACCTTGCAATGTGATGCGTGGCAAAAGCACTTTTTACAATACTTGCATGTATACGGCTTCACTCCTGTGTGAGTTCGTTCATGTATCTTGCAATTTGATGATAGGCTAAAGCCCTTATTACAATACTTGCATGTATACGGCTTCTCTCCTGTGTGAGTTCGTTCATGTATTTTGCAATGTGATGACAGGCTAAAGCACTTTTGACAATGCTTGCATGAATATGGTTTCATTCCTGTGTGAGTTCGTTCGTGTCCCTTGCAGTCTGATGACCGGGTAAAGCCCTTATTACAATGCTTGCATGTATACGGCTTCACTCCTGTGTGAGTTCGTTCATGTATCTTGCAATTTGATGACTGGCTAAAGCCCTTTTTACAACACTTGCATGTATACGGCTTCTCTCCCGTGTGAGTTCGTTCGTGTTGCTTGTAACTTGATGACCGGCTAAAGCACTTATTACAATGCTTGCATGTATACGGCTTCTCTCCTGTGTGAGTTCGTTCATGTATCTTGCAATGTGATGACTGGCTAAAGCCCTTTTTACAATACTTGCATGTATACGGCTTCTCTCCCGTGTGTGTTCGTTCGTGTTGCTTGTAACTTGATGACCGGCTAAAGCACTTATTACAATGCTTGCATGTATACGGCTTGTCTCCTGTGTGAGTTCGTTCATGTACCTTGCAATGTGATGACTGGCTAAAGCCCTTTTTACAATACTTGCATGTATTGTTTTAGCATTATAACATTGAGTATTATAGTATTATAATTTTAGCATTTTAGGTGTCCCCTATTAGTAGAGGGCCTGTCCCTCGGCTAGCTTCCTCCAGACACGTAAATAAAGTTTCTATCTATCTATCTATCTATACGGCTTCACTCCTGTGTGAGTTCGTTCATGTATCTTGCAATTTGATGATAGGCTAAAGCCCTTATTACAATACTTGCATGTATACGGCTTCTCTCCTATGTGAGTTCGTTCATGTATCTTGCAATGTGATGAGAGGCTAAAGCACTTTTTACAATACTTGCATGTATACGGCTTCTCTCCTGTGTGAGTTCGTTCATGTATCTTGCAATTTGATGATAGGCCAAAGCCCTTATTACAATACTTGCATGTATACGGCTTCACTCCTGTGTGAGTTCGTTCGTGTATCTTGCAATTTGATGATAGGCTAAAGCCCTTATTACAATACTTGCATGTATACGGCTTCTCTCCTGTGTGAGTTCGTTCATGTATCTTGCAATCTGATGGGTGGTTAAAGCACTTTTTACAATACTTGCATGTAAACAGCTTAACTCCTGTGTGAGTTCGCTCATGTTTCTTGCAAACTGATGATCGGCTAAAGCACTTGTTGCAATGCTTGCATGAATACGGCATCTTTTCAACTGTCCTGTCAATATGGATGAAAGAGAAAAAGAAAATATCACATTAGGTTGTTATTTAACAGGTAGCCCATTGCATACCCGACTTAATTCATTCGATTTACATGTTTTCAGAGCGTTTCTAGCCATTTTTTGATTGTAAGCCTTCATGGCCGTAAAAGTCCTTCTTAGTATGCCTCAGAGCTCTTATGTGGGGGAAGGGGCATGAGTAATTTCAAGCTAAGGTAAAACGCCGCTTTCTTGCTTATTTTTTCGGCAAATTGAAAAACAAGTGGTCTGCATGAGTGAACCCTTTTAAGAAGAGCACTTTTAAGTAGAGCACTAACTAGCCACACAGTGGTTGTAAACTTATCCAAAACCTTTAGATTGCATGAAAGTGTAACTTATCACAGCAAGGAATCTTTTTTGTTTTTTATGTGGCTGTGAACTTGCTCTGCAAATCCGAACTTTGGAGCTGGTAATTAATAAAAGTATACAGAATTATGTGATAAATGATAGGGTCAACATTGTGATGGACTAAAATCTCATCTATGGGGGAGTACAAATACTTCTCGTTGCCTCGAGCAACTGAAATGAAAGATGTGTGCCTGCCTAGCCACTAGACTGGAAGGCAGATTTAACGTTTTACCTTCCTTTTGTATGGTCACAATTATGTCATTTTGTAGTTAACAAATTTCAATTTAAACTGATCTTAAATTGATCAGTACTCATTGTGTCCTGATAAGGTATAAAGTTGAATAGGATAGGGAAATCAGTTTTTGGAACAAAAAGTTTAATCATTAACTTTATTGAACTTGTCTAAACTTCTTTTGCATAATCTTACATCCCCAAATGTTACAACAGAACAATTTATTCTCTGTTACTTCCCTCAAAGAGGTGCAAATATATCATCTTGTGGAATTGTACTGTAGGTAATTTAAGTTTATGTTTCACTTGTACATTTCCCTACATATCACTGATTAACTGTGAAAACTGAATAGACAAAGAATTCTGAGATTTTTTTATTGGATCAAGCAGGTGTAACTTAAGACTTTCTGTCTACCGAGATTTTCTGGTCAAAAGGGAGCTAATCATGGCTACATGTAATTTGCTATAAAGTTACATCACTGATGTCAAATTTTTAACAAAAACAATACATTATAACAGCATTCTCACTGCACATTAGTTCTACAATTTGACCAGTTATTTGAATAGCTCTCATTACACTGTATTCTGTAGATAACCCTTAACCATTCACTGTTGTTTTTGTCAGAACACACTTTTAAAATCAGCGACAAGTGTTTTTTTTTGCTTAAAACTATTGTTTAAACACTGACTGAGTGGTGGTACTAGTTAAATATGCTAGTTTCCAAATAAAAAAGGCTTGACCATCATTTTGTCTGTTATAAAGCAGGCAACAAAGTGACAAGTGCAGGACAGAAATGTCACATAAAACACAATCAACAGAGTTGCATTTCTCCCAGCTTCTCTAGTGTTCTTTTCAATACCTTGAGGGCTTTACAAAAAAATAGGCACGATCAAGGCCTTTTTGTATTTTGCTTTATAATAAAGCTGAAATTTTTTCTCAGAAATTGGTTTGAAACAGGTCTTACTCTTACGTCTCTTAGGTCATGTGCTCAGTTATGATGTCATGGTTTATAAACTTGGTGTTTTGGTTTGCCAACTCTTTCTCAAAAAGCATCAGAGTTCCTTCAAGAAAAATACACACGACTTGGGGTCTGATTGTTAATTCTGTGGCAGAGCTATGTTGTTTTAGTTGTGAAAATCCATCTTTTGACTTGGGAAAAAAGTCAGCTTTGTAATCACCTTAACTGCACATACACAGAAATGGCTGATGGTGACATAAGCTGTGTGCATTGTACTCTCAAAAAGAACTCTGTTTAAAGGGGTAGTGGGAGCACTTTTACATTTTCATCTCAGTCAATGTAACATGCAGACCGGGGACACTCCAGACTGCTGAGGGTGAAATGAGACTGCCAATTCTAGACTTTGAAACTGCTTTACCTTACCATTTCCATTATTCCATTTCCATTATTGAACATTAAATGTAAACAGACCAACCAAAATGTTATTCAGGCTAACCTACATAATATTCAGAGTAATGGTGTTGCAATTCAGGCTACCCAGATGTGAGACTTTCACTCTCATTAGCTTGAATAACGGCTTGTTTCACCTGTTTATGGTTAGCACTCGATAATGGAAATAACACTGCATTTTACCCCTGGTTCCTAGACTGCAGTCCATAGTCTTCCTGTAGTCTGGAGTCTGCATGTTACACCGACCAGTTGACATTTTATTTTAAATGAAATATAATTACTCAGGTAAGTATAGGCTAATAAGTACAAGGATTCAAAAAAAGCATTTTCTACACTGGAGTTTACACATGCATCGTGACTCAGGATATAAGTGTAAACTGCAATTGTCAGGGGCACCCAACGAGACACTTCGATGAAATATCTGTTCGGGAGAGTCCGCTCGTTCTAAGACTTTCGGATAATGCATTGACAAAGAGCTACTGATTTCTTAACTAAAACATCAGCTAAAAGATTCCAAACCAGGATAAACCCACGGGAAAATAGTCCCTTAGATTTTCTGAAGGGATATTTTTGCAATTTTTGGCTCTTAATAAGGTCTCCTAGCATTTTCGGATAAGCAAATAGTTCGCGGAGAAGTTCTTCGAAGGTAACATTCAGCTAGCAATTTCTGAAATGAAGATTTAATTGCATAACATTTTCGGGCACTTTAATTTTCAGCTAAGAAATTCGAACAGATCAAATTTTTCTAGCTGATCAAAACAACTCTTTAAACAGTATTTAAACATTACAAGGAGCCTAGAAATATCCCTCAAAGGATTTTTTACTTAATTTGCTCGTTGGGTGCCCCTGAATTGTAGCCTTACAATTGTAAACTAACAGTGATAAAGAACTAAAAATCACTAACTTTGATAAAGAATTACAAAAGTGACAACTGCAATGACAAGCTTTAGCACAATGGTCTTGAGGAATGTCTTTTAAATACATTCATAAAATGTGTTGAATTGTAGCAGTTGCTATTGATTAAACTGAAACAATTATTTACCTCAGCCTTGTGAATATATAACAATTATTCCATGAGCCCGAGTTGGATATGAAGTGATAAAATAACCAACGAGCGCGTAGCGCGAGTTGCTTATAATCACTTCATATCCAACAAGGGAGAACGGAAAATTTATTTTAGTAAATTCTCAAACCAGGTTTTGCCGCCGATATTTATTTCGGCCATTACAGTGGGCTGAAGTTGAAAACTTTGTGTGGAAAATTTTTTAACCTTGGCGCACTATTTTCCATATGACGTAAAACTTCAACTATTGGCTCATAGTCAGAGTTTTTTAGCCAATCAAAAAGCTCGAAATGCAATAGTCGGAGCTGAGAATTTACTAATGGTGAATATTCCCCTTGGACTTCCTCTCAGGGAATATGCACTTTGCCTTTGATGAATAATTGTTAAACGTTGCCCCCGGTCTGAACTCTGCAGTCTACAGTCTTAATTTTACACTGACCAGTTGACATTTTATCATAAATAAAATAAAATCAATAGTAACTACAATTCAATACTCATTCCGAAGACCATCATACTTTTGTAATTCATGATCACTGCTAGTTTTAATCCCTTGAATCATGGGAAAACAATGATAGAAAATAAAGAGGCCTACACTGTAGGGTCTACTTGTAAACCAAAAAATTCATCCAGTTATAACCCTCCCCCTCCTTCGAACATAAGTTCCCTTTAAGCTTTCCCTGCCTTGATTTCGTTTCAATATTACGTTTCATTAAAAGCTTAGGTAAAAACCAGTGGTTAGATTTGCATTTCATTGGATAAGAATAGCAACTATTGTTATATACCTCGTTCTTCAAAACACACCGACACACGTAAATGAAGTGGTCGGGTATTCTGCAACTAGTAGCTGAAACCTATTTCAAGCAACACAGCTATAGTTTGTTTTGAAATAAGCCCACTCGGGAATAAACCCCTCCGCTTATAAGCACATCTAAAAACCCTTACGAGGTTGTATAAGCTCAGGGCTAAGAGAGGCAGTTTATGGTAAACTTCTACATTATAAAACACAGACTCTTCATTTCTATATTCCATGGTATGAAAAGAAGTGAAGACCGTGTTCTTTAACTTAGATAGACATGGAAAAGGAATTCTTATAGACTCTCTTACCTTTATACTGGCGACGAGATCTTCGAATCACATGTAGTCCGCCATTTATACGGTGATTACACTAGATCCCAGTCTCTCAACCGTAGAATTTTAAGGTGAGGACTGGGAACTGGGTATGTACATTCTTTCCGAGCCGGAGGTGACACAAAGCTATAAGCGTCACTCCTAAACTCCAAAACTAAATGGCCATCGTAGTTTTTATCCTGATGAGGCATAAGAGTCGATATATTTATATCTGTTTACAATTACCTACAGTGGCGGATCCAGACCTTAAGGTAAGGGGTGGGGGGGGGGGGGGGGGGGAAAGGGGCGCCACTGACCTATCTCATGATTTGTAGCCTTTTTAGAAGTGAGAGCATTGGGATACACCATTTTCCGGCCGCCATGTTATGTGCACCAACATGGCGTTTCCATTCTGAGCTCTGGAAATTTCGACGAATATCTGCGGTTTGGGAAATCCCGCAGACCTAAAACTTGGAGAAGTGTCTTCTTTATTTAGGTCCAATAAGGTCACAATTTCTTGACTGTATTCACTGATGGGGTTTTCGATTTTTTTTTTGTTTGCGTGACAGTAAAACGTTCTATAGTGGCGGTTTAGACTGATACGATACGATACGATAACTTTATTTATACACGGTATTTCCATCAGTAAATTAAGTTAATTATCTATAATAATGTATCTATCTACCTAACTACAAAAAAATTCATTAGTAACAATTCAAATAAAAATAAATAAAAATCCTGCTTTTCATGGAGGCCGTCTCTAAAATATACTTAAAATTAAGGTGTTACTTGCAACTAAGATATTACTTGAAACTGTGGCGACTTAATTTAGATTTGAAATCGGTAAGTGAAGACGCTTGTCGTAGGTCTACAGGTAAATTGTTCCACAACTGAGCTCCACTATACAAAAAGCTTCTCTTGAGATAATCTGTTCGAGGTTGTGGAACTAATTTGTTTTCGGTATTCCTTAAACGATAAGCACTTACATTGTCGCGATATACAAATCTTGATCTAAGATAATCAGGTGTCATGCCATGTAATGTTTTATACATTAGGATAGACTTTTGTTCCAATCTTTGATAATAGAGTCTTCTCCACCCTAGTGCGCGGAACAGATCATCCAAATTACTATCATAGCTTGCAGACATTAGGATGCGAGCTGCGCGATTTTGAAGCCTTTGCAGTTTTTCAGAAAGGCCCTTGTTACAGTTTCCCCACACTACATTACAATAATCAAAATGTGGTTGAATGAGGCTATTACTGCGACGCAGTCTACCGAGAACCACGCTAGTCTAATTTGCTTCTGAAACATGTTTCGTTCCTAAGGAAAGCAGCGAAAAAAATAAATAAACAAATATTTCAATATTTAGAGAGGAAGTCGTTCCTCTATCCTGATCGAATTGGAATTTAGAGATGTTAGTTTTTGCGGAGGAAGGAAAACCGGTAACCCCATCAAGTGGCAATATAACCTGCAATGGAAGAATTGCAAATAAACAAAACAGATTTTAAAGACTTGTTTATTTTTTTATTTTTTATTTATTTATTTATTTATTTTTATTATTACAGTGTCTTTCCTGTAAACTTGAAATAAAACAATGTAATAATAAAAGACCTGTTTATATTTATTCATGTTGCCATGACAACGGCACATTCGTCAGCATAACTATCAAAAAACCGAGGTGTATGTTGTTACCTTGCTTTCTGCCATTTTTAGAGACAAAAGGATAAAGGGTTTTAGAGAAAAAGGTGAATGACACACAGGTATCGAAAATTGTGTTCAGCCACCTTAATTGGTTATATCGCTTTTGCAAATACGGTTTGTGAAAGCTTTAGAGGGCGCCACAAGTTATCAAGCCAGTACTGAGTGAGCTGTGAAGATCCGAACGTCGATTCCGATTTACAGCTTCAAATTTTTACTTAATTTCTCAAGGACAAAGAAACCATCAAAAAATTTGCTAACACTCTTATACCTCCCAAAGCTTTCACTTCAAGGCATACAAGGCACGGGATTAAGTACGAGCCAGAAGCAATACATGTCTACATGAAGCATATGAACAATAGATCAATGTCAGTTGACGTTTATAAATGTGGCCTTGTTGTGTCCCAAAAAGAACTAACCCTGGCCTGTACGCCTGACGGGAAAGTAATCGATCCAGGTTGCACAGAACCGTTTGGATTACTCGAAGTAAAATGTCCTGGGACGAAGTTTCTTGTAAAGCCACTAGATGCTTGCTCAGACAGCAACTTCTGTTGTGAAAACGTTGATGGACAGTGTAAACTGAAAATTACCCATCCCTATTATGCACAGGTACAAGGTCAAATATGGGAATTACGGGTACCAAGTGGTGTGATTTTGTGGTGTACACCAAGAAGGGAATGTCAATTAGAAAGAATCCCCTTTGATCGCCAGTACTGGCATGAACTGGAAGGCAAGCTACTTTTTTACTATTATGAGCGTTTCATTGATTTTGCCATTCTTAAAGCCTTGTAAGCCCCAATATTATGTACACTTCTGGATGTATTGGGCTTGATGGAGGATTCTTCTTGGGGTTTCACGAGCATAAATCCCCCATCCATCAAACTACAGGCGTATATGTCAGTTGACAAAAATAATGTTGTTGCTAATGATGTTGTTATGCTAACAAAACCTTTATATGTTTAACACGAGCCTATACAATCAACAGGAAGTAATAATTATTTAATGTAGACAAGAAAAGGGCAACTGGTACAACTGATATTTAGTCATATTTTTGTAACTGCAACAAGATTGTCCAGAGACTAAAAAAAAACAATGAAAAACTTTAACTTCGAGTAGCCAGTGTTTGTGATTATGTCGTGAGCCCTCAGATTATTATTCAGATAAAATGGGATCCTGAACGTTACATAAGAAACTACAGACCGTCCACATTTGGTTGACTAGAGGAATAGAAGTTAACTGTGTTATTCTGTCAAAAATGGGGAAATTTTTAATTTTATTAATAGCTCTCTCTACATGGATTCGTAAAGAAGCAATGACTTGTGTTTTAACCACATCTTCGGCTGGCATTTGCTGAGATTGCCCAAGAAATAGGGGAATATTCAAAGAGACTCCCAGAAGGAGTAGGTCCTCGATTGTGAAACTTTTGTCGGCCATTACGTCGTCACCCTCATTAAACGGTAAGTCTAGGAGGCCACTCCTTTCAACAATCTCTCTGTCCGAGACGCTGCCAGCGTAAAGCTCACTTATGAATGTTATTGCTTCTGAAGGGGCTATTCCAGTAAGTCCTTTCAGAGTGGTGTGATTCTTGTAGGAAGTGAATAATCTGCTGTTCAGGAGCAGGCTGCTTGACATTTGGCATTTTATCTCTGTACAGTCAAGGATAACTCGTGTCTTGGGATATTTAGACTTGAAATCTTCAGGCATAGATTTATCAACTTCCTCTCGGTTGGGCCAAATATTTATAGTGCCAAAACGAAGATACATAAAGTTCATCCAGGAAACAAAAATCCTGTTGACTGTTGGCTGGGAGATTCCAAATAAAATTGCCAAATCTGCCTCATTAACTCTTGTCGCAATCGGCACATGACTAAAAAAAATTCATCTCCTGGTTTTTCTGATTGTCTCCATCGTAATGATGTGCCTGGACCTTTTTGTCGGTCGAACGCCAGTAGCGGATGTTTTGTCCGTTTTCCCCTGGGTTTAAGTATGGCAGCGTGGCCTGGAATGTCTGCAAGTTTGGAAACCCAGTGTAAAACGAAATAGATTCATCTCCAGACAGATTATCTATACAAAACATGCGTGACTTTAATTCTCCGTTCTCCTCGAGTTGACGCTTAATTTCTGCCTGGGCATTTCTCAATTGGGCTTCTGTATTACCTAGTTTCTCTCTTGAAATTGACACTTCCTCATCTAACCGCGCAGTTTTCTCTTGAGCTTGTAACAACTGGAATCGTAATGACTCGCATGAATCTTATGATTCGGTTTTTACGATTTCAGCTGTTTCGAGAGAAACGGTATCGTCCGCTTCGGATGCTATGTCGCTGCTTACCGTGACTGATTCTACCGTGAATGATTCTCCCAGTCAACCCTTGCTCTTCTTCTGTGAAAATACTCTTGCAGAGGGCGGCGGTCTCTTTCGCAGTGAAGTGCGCCATGCAAATTTCGAAGGAACTCCGGTGATGTCTACACTCATCTTCTTTCCTCCAAGGCCTTTTTTGATTTCGCTTTCACGAAAATGCAGTGAGCAAGCTTTTATAATTTCCGTCAGTTTGAATTTCGTTCTAACGTCTTTTCGAATCTTCTGCAGCCATGGAGCTCGAAGGTTTGAATCTTTCGAAAAATTGAAGAAGCCGACTCTCTTTCCGTTAGCGTCCAGGGTTCCTCTCTGGTTGCAAAGAGGAACACAGAAATTTATATTTGAACTCGAACTCATCCCCAATGAAAATAGCAGTCAGGAAACTGTCACATTAAAGAAATCGCTTTTAGATGACCGATAATTTCAACGTCAGTTGGCCAGTTAATTGGCCAAAGTTTGCACGAAAACAAATTTTTATCCCAAAACGCCTCGATTCCATGTTCGGCCGTGCATTCGTCCCAGGTTGGCGGCCATTAGTGAATAAGGTGTATAGGTATTGAATGACGATGATTGCTCTCCCCCCAAAATGCTGTACTTCAAATCCCTCCAAAAACACATCTTCCTCTCATTCTGCAACGATTTTGAATCACACTGTCGCATGTGCACATGCATTCTCCTTAGAAGGAAAACATTGTTAATCCTTCGATGAAGTCACAGGCCAACTCGCCCCATTCTTCGCTACTGCTCGGCCACGGCCGCGGAAAGGGCTAAGATTACCATAAAAATTCGTAGAAGATTTAACAAAATAACAACAAGGACAATTTTTTCCCAGTGTTGATCCGAAAATTAAGGAGATTTATATAAGCGAACAAAACTTTGGGGGTTAGTAGCACTTTGAAGGTTATTAGATCAATACTTTAAAGGTAGAAATTCCTGGGCGTATAGAACACTGTGATGTATAATTTATGGTATTTATCGCACTATCCTTTAAAGACATTGGCTCAAAACGTTCTTCGAATCGTTGTTTTCGAAGGTCATAATTTGCATTTTGTGCAGTCTTTTAGCTATATCTTTTTTTCCTCACGAACAATTTTTGTCTTAAGTTTTTAAGGATAATTTGTAAACCAAAATTATGCAAGAAAAAATTATAGGTCACCGTCCTCGTTTAAGAGAAAACGAGCATTTATTTCGCTGTTGAGCTTAACTTGAGGGAAATCTCTTAGGTTGAGTAATTACACGCACTCATGTGCGCGCGCTGATGGCGCAAAAATGGTGCGCAGTAGGGATGCGCAATGAAATACTGAGGAATCACCTTTAATGTAGCTGACGCGAGGCGCGGGAAAAGGCCACGATTGGTTTGGCGCCAATCGTGTAGGGTACTTGATGGAAAGCCAACTACTTTTCGACATTACAACCAAAACCGCTGAATCTACCTTTGTGCATTAAGTTTATTTATAACTTAAAAAAAACACTTTGTACAAGCAGAGTAACAGATGGATCCTTTGAACTTAAATTCAATTGTTTTCAACCAGAAAAGGGAAACATACGAAAACTCTTCTCTGGAAATTACGCGCCTGAAACTACAGAAAAATTGCAAAGTTCGTGAACAACTAAATTTCACTACTTCAAGGAATAACAACATTCCTGAAGCACCAACTTTGACAAAAAAAATTACGTCGTGGTTAACCTAACCAACATTATTATAAACAAGAACGAAAAAAAAGGAAAGGGCAAGGTTTACATACGCGTCGTCTGGCTATATCTCATATGATCATCGTAATGTTGGATAAGACATGGCTCCCTACTAAATTCTTTCTGACAAATCCAACAGGTCAGGCTTTCAACTTGGCTTAAATTTTCTTCAGTCGACGACATCAACATACCAGACTCTTTGCTAGCATGAGTTGTTGTTGGCTCCTGGAGATGTATTCTAAGTTTTAGGTTCTGACCATGCTGCTTGAGTTTTAACGAACTGTCTTTTGCGTGTTTTTGTTCATGACGCCTGCAATTTGCTAATTGCCTAAAGCACTTATTACAATGCTTGCATGTATACGGCTTCTCTCCTGTGTGAATTCGTTCATGTATCTTGCAATTTGATGAGCCGGTAAAGCCCTTATTACAATACTTGCATGTATACGGCTTCACTCCTGTGTGAGTTCGTTCATGTATCTTGCAATTAGATGAGCCGGTAAAGCCCTTGTTACAATACTTGCATGTATACGGCTTCTCTCCTGTGTGAGTTCGTTCATGTATCTTGCAATTAGATGAGCCGGTAAAGCCCTTATTACAATGCTTCCATGTATACGGCTTCACTCCTGTGTGAGTTCGTTCATGTATCTTGCAATTAGATGAGCCGGTAAAGCCCTTATTACAATGCTTGCATGTATACGGCTTCACTCCTGTGTGAGTTCGTTCGTGTTGCTTCCAGTCTGATGACTGGCTAAAGACCTTTTTACAATGCTTGCATGAATATGGTTTCATTCCTGTGTGAGTTCGTTCATGTATCTTGCAATTTGATGAGCCGGTAAAGCCCTTATTACAATACTTGCATGTATACGGCTTCACTCCTGTGTGAGTTCGTTCGTGTTGCTTGCATTGTGATGACTGGCTAAAGACCTTTTTACAATGCTTGCATGAATATGGTTTCATTCCTGTGTGAGTTCGTTCATGTATCTTGCAATTTGATGAGCCGGTAAAGCCCTTATTACAATACTTGCATGTATACGGCTTCTCTCCTGTGTGAGTTCGTTCATGAATCTTGTAACTTGATGATAGGCTAAAGCACTTATTACAATACTTGCATGTATACGGCTTTTCTCCTGTGTGAGTTCGTTCATGTAGTTTGCAATGTGATAACTGGCGAAAGCACTTATTACAATACTTGCATGTATACGGCTTCTCTCCTGTGTGAGTTCGTTCATGAATCTTGTAACTTGATGATAGGCTAAAGCCCTTATTACAATACTTGCATGTATACGGCTTCTCTCCTGTGTGAGTTCGTTCATGTATCTTGCAATTTGATGATAGGCTAAAGCACTTATTACAATACTTGCATGTATACGGCTTCACTCCTGTGTGAGTTTGTTCGTGTTGCTTGCAATGTGATGCCCACCTAAAGCACTTATTGCAATGCTTGCATGTATAGGGCTTCTCTTCTGTATGAATTCGTTTATGTATCTTACACTCTGATGACTGGCTAAAGCACTTTTTACAATGCTTGCATGAATATGGTTTCATTTCTGTGTGAGTTCGTTCGTGTCTCTTGCAATGTGATGACTGGCTAAAGCCCTTATTACAATGCTTGCATGTATACGGCTTCTCTCCTGTGTGAGTTCGCTCATGTTTCTTGCAATCTGATGACTGGTTAAAGCACTTTTTACAATGCTTGCATGTATACGGCTTCTCTCCTGTGTGAGTTCGTTCATGTTTCTTGCAAACTGATGATCGGCTAAAGCACTTGTTGCAATGGTTGCATGAATATGGCATCTTTTCAACTGTCCTGTCAATATGGATGAAAGAGAAAAAAATCACATTAGGTTGTTATTTAACAGGTAGCCCATTGCATACCAGACTTAATTCATTCGATTTACATGTTTTCAGAGCGTTCCTAGCCATTTTCTGATTGTAAGCCTTCATGGCCGTAAAAGTCCCTGTTAGTATGCCTCAGAGCTCTCATGTGGGGATAGGGGCATGAGTAATAATATTTCAACCTAAGGTAAAGCGCCGCTTTCTTGCTTATTTTTTCACCAAATATAAAAACAAGTGGCCTGAATGAGTGAACCCCTTTAAGAAGAGCACTTTTAAGTAGAACACTAACTAGCCACACACTGGTTGCAAACTTATCCAAAACCTTTATATTGCATGAAAGTGTAACTTATCACAGCAAGGAATCTTTTTTGTTTTTTTACGTGGCTTCTGCAAATCCGAAGTTTGGAGCTTGTAATTAATAAAAATGTACAGAATCATCTGATAAATGATAGGGTCAACATTGTGATGGATTAAAATCTAATCTATGGGGGAGTAGAAAAACTCCTCGTTGCCTGAAGCAACAAATATGAAAGATGTGTGCCTGCCTAGCCACTAGACTGGAAGGCAGATTTAACGTTTTACCCTCCTATTATATGCTCACAATTATGTCATTTTGTAGTTAACAAATTTGAATTTAAACTGAGCTTAACTCGATCAGTACTCATTGTGTCCTGATAAGGTATAAAGTTCAACAGGATAGGGAAATCAGTTCTTGGAACACAAAGTTTAATCATTAACTTTACTGAACTTGT
This sequence comes from Micromussa lordhowensis, assembly GCA_964020085.1. Taxonomy (NCBI): domain Eukaryota; kingdom Metazoa; phylum Cnidaria; class Anthozoa; order Scleractinia; family Lobophylliidae; genus Micromussa; species Micromussa lordhowensis. The sequence continues at coordinate 19,433,632 of OZ026608.1, forward strand.
GTAAACAACTTTTGCCCAATTTTACATCCCCAAATGTTACACCACAACAATCTAGTCTCCGTTACTTCTGTCAAAGAGGTGCAAATACATCATCTTGTAGAATTGTACTGTAGGTAATTTAAGTTTATGTTTCACTTGTACTTTTCGCTAGATATCACTGATTAACTGTGAAAACTAAATAGACAAACAATTCATAGATTTTGTTATTGGAGATCAAGCAGGTGTAACTTAAGATTTTCTGTCTACCGAGATTTTGGTGATAAACAAGATCAAAGGGACCTAATCATGGCTACACGAAATTTGCTATAAAGTTAAATCACTGATGGCGAATTTTTAACAAAAACAATACATTATAGCAACAACATTCATTTTCAATGCACATTAGTTCTACAATTTGACCAGTTATTTGAATAGCTCTCATTACCCTGTATTCTGTAGATAACCCTTAACCACTCACAGTTGTTTCTGTCAGAAGACAAGTGTTTTCTTTTTTGCTTAAAACTACTGTTTAAACACTGACTAAGTGGTGGTACTAGTTAAATATGCTAGTTTCCAAATAAAAAAGGCTTGACCATCATTTTGTGTGTTATAAAGCATGCAAGGAAGTGACGAGTAGAGGACAGAAGTGTCACGTAAAACACAATCAGCAGAGTTGCATTTCTCCCACTTTCTCTAGTGTTGTCTTGAATACCTTGAGGGCTTTACAAAAAAAATAATAAGCATGATGAGGCCTTTTTGTATTTGCTTTATAATAAAGCTGAACATTTTTCTCAGAAATGGGTTTGAAAGAGGTCTTACTCTTAGGCCTCTTAGGTCATGTGCTCAGTTACGACATCATGGATTATAAACTTATTTTTTTGGTTTGCCAACTCCTTCTCAAAGAACATCAGAGTTCCTTCAAGAAAAATACACACCACTTGGGATCTAATGTTAATTCTGTGGCAGAGCTATGTTGTTTTAGTTGTGAAAATTCATCTTCTGACTTGGGAAAAAATTGAGCTTTGTAATCACCTTAATTGCACATACACAGAAATGGCTGACGATGACGTAAGCTGTGTGCATTGTACTCTCAAAGAGCACACTGTTTAAACTAGTGGGAGCACTTTTACATTTTCATCTCAGTCAATGTAACATGCAGACTGTGGACACTCCAGACTGCTGAGGGTGAAATGAGACTGCCAATTCTAGACTTTGAAACTGATTTACATTACCATTTCCATTATTCCATTTCCATTATTGAACATCAACTGTAAACAGACCAACCAAAGTGTTATTCAGGCTAACCTGCATAATGTTCAGAGTAACAGTGTTGCAATTCAGGCTACCCAGAGTGGAGACTTTCACTCTCATCAGCTTGAATAACGGCTTGTTTCGCCTGTTTATGGTTAGCTCTCGATAATGGAAATAACACTGCATTTTACCCCTGGTTCCTTGGTGTGACGAAACGGCAACCCCAAAAAAATAACACAACTTCAAACTGTTAGAAACGTTTTTTCTTCACTTGCTGTTTCACTCGATAACACTCACAAACTGAATAATTATGCTAATATTTATAAGCTGAGCGACATTCGCACGATCCTAGAACACAATAACAGTTTCGCAACCTACATGCTCTTGGAAAACTATTTCGATAATGTCTTTTGTACATTCCTAGTCTGCAGTCCATAGTCTGTCTGTAGTCTGCAGTCTGCATGTTACACCAACCAGTTGACATTTTGTTAACATAGGCACGCAAGGCGTGTAAGAGTTATTTTTTTCAATTAAAAGGTTATGAAGATAGGAGCATTTAAGGGAGTGTTTACAGTGAACGCCACATGCATAACTCCCTCTCACTCGCCGATCTCATAGCCCTTTCAACCCCCAAGAGGAATTTGTGTAAAAAATACTCAAGTTAAGAGAACTTTTCGTATTTTATAAGAGTCCTAAGTTTACCCTTTTTACACAACACTAGTTTACCGAAAAAAGAAAGAGAAAAAAACACATCTGACAGGTTGACAGTCTAATTTAATTCATTCCCATATGAAAAACAAAAGTGTCAAATTACCATTTGTAACTAAGAATAGCAAGCATCTCGTGGGAACAAGTAGTGATGATTTGCCAGCTCTAATTGAATTTACTCCCTTCTGAAAACCAAGTGTCAAATTACGACTTGTAACTAAAAAATAAAATATCTTGTTATATTTCCATGCAACAACAACAAGACAATCGTTACCTGTACCTATTGTAAACGTTCGAACTCTTTCAAATCAAAATAGTCTCGTTTCCTCTAAAACATTTCATAAGAACTAGAAGCAACGAGTATATTTGAATACTTCCTCCTCTTTTATAGAAGAATAAATATGGCAGTTCTGAACTGTATCGGGATCAAATCTTCTCATGTACCATTTACTTTTAAAACAAGAAATTTGATTGGCTGTTTATAGTAGATCCGATCTGATTGGTGTGACATACATACATCTCTCACTCACTGAGTCACTGATCCATTGACCTGTCCACAACATACTCGATGCGCCGACTAAGAGATATTTTTTTTACAAAAAAATAACTCAATAAATGAAATATAATCAATAGTAACTGCCACAATTCAACACATTTTATGAATGTATTTAAAAGACATTCCTTAAGACCATCATACTAAAGATTGTTGTTGCGGTTGTCACTTTTGTAATTCTTTATCAAAGTTAGTGATTTGTAGTTCTTTATCACTGTTAGTTTACAATTGTGAGGCTACAATTTGCAGTTTACACTGATATCGTGAGTCGCAATGCATGTATAAATTCCAGTGTAGAAAATATTTTTATTGAATTCTTGTACTATAAGCCAGACTTTACAGTGTAAATTAACGGTTGGTCCTTTGTTTACCTGAGTAATTATACTAAAACACTTATTAACCTCAAGCTTGTGAATATTGGTAAATATTACCCTCAACTTTCTCTCAGCAAATATTTACTTTGGCTATGCTGAATAATAATGTTAAATGTTACACCCAGTCTGTACTCTGCAGTCTACAGTCTGCATTTTACGCTGACCAGTTGACATTTTATTATAAATAAAATAAAATCAATAGTAACTACAACAATTGAACACATTTAATCAAAGTATTTAATAGTCATTCCTTAAGACCATCGTAATTTTGTAATTCTTGCTCACTGCTAGTTTTGAGTCCCCTGAATCATGAAAAAACAATGACAGAAAATAAAGAGACTTACACTCTAGGGCCCACCTCAAAGCATGAACAACCACCTATGGTATATCATAAACTGCCACTTATAAGCCCCTCCACTTATAACTCTCCCCCCTTGAATTTCCATCTACTTGTAAACCAAAAAATCCACCTAGTTATAACACCCCCCCCCCCCCCCGCACATAAGTTCCCCTCAAGCTTTCCTTGTCTTGATTTTGTTTCATTATTATGTTTTATTAAAAACTTAGTTAAAAACCAGTAGCTGAAACCTATTTCAAGCCACATAGCTATAGCTTGTGTCGAAATGATTCTATTTATTCTGGTTTATAAGCCCCCTCGGGTATCAGCCCCCCCCCCCCTTCCCACTCCGCTTATAAGCCCATCTAAAAACCTTTAATACGAAGTTGTGTAAGCCAACGGCGAAGAGAGGCAGTTTATGATAAATTTCTACATAAAAAACACAGACTCTTCATTTCTATATTCCATGAGATGAAAAAGAAGTGACGCCGTGTTCTTTAACTTAGATAGACATGGAAAAGGAATTCTTATAGACTCTCTTACCTTTATAATCCAGCGACGAGATCTTCAACTCACATGTAGGCCGCCATTACGGTGATTACACTAGACCCCAGTCTCTCAACCGTAGAATTTCAAGGTTGGGGATTGGGTATGTACATTTTCCGAGAAATTCGCCTGCGTTGCAGCAGGACCCAATCAGCTAAAATCCCCGGTATAGTGGCGGTTTAGACTTAGGTTTAGTCTCATTTGCTTCTGAAACATGTTTCGTTCCCAAGGAAAGCAAGGAAAAAAATAAATAAACAAATTACAATATTTAGAGAGAAAGGCACATCAGCTTTAGCTGGTTTTCATGTGGGTTCTCTATCCTGGACCTACTGGAGTTTAGAAATGTTGGTTTTTGCGGAGGGAGAAAAACCGGTAACCCCATCAAGTGGCAATATAACTGCTCTGCAAGAACTCCTTATGTCCCACAAAAAGGTTGGGTTTTCTCTGGAACTCTGAGAGAAAACGTGTTGTTCGGATAACCGTACGAAGATTTACACAAATTTGCATTTTTCGTGCTAGCAATTAAAAATCCTTCAACAAGATCTTGACAAAAGGTTCAGTATTGTTGTATCAGTTAAATGAATGCACTGTTCCTTCGTTCTAAAGGTCTTTTATACGTACGCTAATAACCTGAGTGTTGTGTTTTGTTAAAAAACAAGCTCGTTCTCCTCCCAGGTCTCCTTCAGCTTCCTTTCAGCGCTGCAATCTCCGTCATTAAAGTCGAATCTATTCCGTTTTCCCTTACCCAAGGCAGCAGTGTTTGCTTTATAACATGATCTTAGCTAACCAAAAACCTAGACCACCAATCTTTCTCTTTTTTGCCCGATTTTCTGGTCTAGAAGACAACGCGCTCATACAAAACCTTCCGATCGGACTGTAATTCTTGTCTGCGTCATGCGGGGGGTCTCTGGTGATGTAATATTGCCCCCGCAGGGTTTTGGCCCAGAGCCCAACACCCGAGGACGCATTAATACTGAGGACCCCCCCCCCGCGTATAAAGAATTTGAAATATTGGTGTAGTATCGGTACTGTGTGCGAATCGAGCCCGATTTGAAGAAACTTTGCGCGCACGGCGGCCCCGGTTTATTTTTCAGTAAGCTCGCAAGGCAACTCTGGGTAATTCTTGCAGCCACGAGGATGAGGAGAGGTATCACGTACGCGAGGATACTTTACGATTGGTTCATGCTTCAGTGTGCACTATCGAGTTATGGAGCACGTGGGCAGTTTGGAGAGCACGAAAGAAGCGCAACTCTAGCTCTTTGAGTTCTCTCTAAACTTCCCAAGTTCTACATAACTCGGTAGTGCACAGCTAAAAGAATATAACACAGCCGGTGGAATTGTGCATCAAATCCAACGCAAAAAACGGACAACAATATCAGACATTATTATATGGCTACAAAAGTACGTGCACTCTGATTGGCTGCTGGGCGGGCATTATTTTCTTGTAATGACCGGGCATTATGAAATTTTTTCTCGGCTCGACGGCTCTTTTGAGTTTTGAGTGAAAAACTATGTGCTCGTGGGCGAAAACAACAGAAAAGATGGACAAAGTACTACTATATTTTCAATAACTGAGAGAAAAATTAGCACACAGATACTTCTTTAGTATGAGCGACAAAGAAAGTCGTAGCGCGCGCAAGCGGATGTGGAAAATTACTTGCAGTGTTCAGTTTATTATATTCTTTTCAACAATAGTGCTAAAAAGGCCATATAATAAATAACTTATTAACCTCGTCCGTTCGGTCGTTACAGGAAAATCTCAGACCTCGGCCTTAATGTATTGACCTCGCTATCGCTCGGTCAATACATCAAGGACTCGGTCTGAGATTTCCCTGTAATGACCTCACTCTCGGTTAACAAGTAGTATATAATAATGTCCGCTCGCGGGAAAAAAGACTTTCTGGGGAAGCGATTTGCTCACGCGATCAGCGTGCACTATCGGGATTTTAAGCAAGCTGACGTATACTTAATTTAATTGCGCGGCTCTGCTAGCTATGTTATAAAAGAAAGTAATGAATACTTCCATGTATGTACTTTCCATTTAAAATCAACCATTCCGACATTGATTTCTTAGCGGCCTGCAAGCGATCCCAAAAAGTGCATTGCTACAATACATGAACTGAATACATTTTCATAATAAATTAGTGGAAAAAAGGAGTTTTTTTAAACCAAGCACAATCGAGGAAATTGTAATTTTTATGATTAATCTATAAATAAATAGCTAGTTCTGCTGTTCGTAGCGTCACTAATCTCAATCGTCTCGTTGTAGGACGTACGTGCCATCGATTATTCGTTTAGAAAGCTCTCTATTTCGAAGACAAAGAAAACTCGATACGTATAATTTTCCGTATAAAAAATATATAATTATCTCACATAGAGTACTTTCAATTATTTTGGTCTGGGACAGCTGGGGCTCGTTTGAATTGAATAGTCAGATGGCTCCCAGCTTATCTCAACCATTTGTGTCATCTCGGCCTTGACAATATCGAGCGTAGCACTAGAAGCTAGGGAAGAAGGTACAAGCCATGAAAATCCTACGTTTTTACAGTAGCGGCCAACCCGAGATCGAAGAACGGTTCGATCTCCGACTTCGCACAAGTCTGCATACTGCTTTCGGCTTTTTCTCGCTTGTGGACGAGTATCATTGGGATATAGGTATTGAATGAAGATGATTACTCTCTGCCAAGAATGCTGTACTGCGAATCCCTCCAAAAACACATCTTCCTTGCATTCTGCAACGATTTTGAATCACACTGTGGCCTGTTCACATACATTCTCCTTAGAAGCAAAACATTGTTAGTCCTTCAATGAAGTCACAGGCCAACTCGCCCCATTCTTCGCTACTGCTCGGCCATGGCCGCGGAAAGGGCTAAGATTACGGACTATAAAAATTCTTAGAAGATTAACCAAAAGAACTACAACGCAATTTTTTCGCAGTGTACACCCAGAAACTAAGGAGATTTATATAAACGAAAAAACTCTGGGGGTTAGTTGCACTTTAAAGGTTATTAGAGCACTACCTTCCTGGGGACATAGAACATTGGCTCAGAACGTTCTTCGAATCGTTGTTTTCAAGGTCATAATTCGCATCCTAGGGTGACGGTTTTGTGCAGTCTTTTAGCTATACCTTTTTTTCCTCACGAACAATTTTTGTCTTAAGTTTTCAAGGATAATTTGTACACCAAAATTATGCAATAAAAAACAAAGGTCGCCATGCTCGTTTAAGAGAAAACAAGTATTTATTTCGCTGTTGAGCTTAGCTTCGGGGAAATCTCTTAGGTAATAGGAAATCTCTTAGTACTTGCACGCACTCATGTGCGCGCGCTGATGGCACGAAAATCGTGTGCAGAAGCAGTGCGCAATGACATATTGAGGGATCACCTTAATTTTAGCTGACGCGAGGAGCGGGAAAACGTCTGCGAGTGGCCACGATTGGTTTGGCGCCAATCGTGTAGGGTACTTGATGCAAAACCAATTACCTTTCGACATTAAAACTAAAACTGCTCAATCTACCCTAGTGCATTAAGTTTATTATAACATAAAAAAAATTCTGTACAAGCAGAGTAACCGATGGATCCTTTGAACTTAAATTCGATTGATTTCAACCAGAAAATGAAAACATACGAAAACTCTTCTCTGGAAATTACGCGCATCAAACTACAGAAAAATTGCAAAGTTCGTTAACAACTAAATTTCACTACTACAAGGAATAACAACATTCCTGAAGCACCAACTTTAACAAAAAGAATTACGTCGCGGTTAACCTAACCAACATTATTATAAACAAGAACGAAAAAAAAAGGAAAGGGCGAGGTTTACATACGCGTCGTCTGGCTATATCTCATATGATCATCGTAATGTTGGATGAGACATGGCTCCCTACTAAATTCTTTCTGACAAATCCAACAGGTCAGGCTTTCAACTTGGCTTAAGTTTTCTTCCGTCGAAGACATCAGCATACCAGACTTTTTGCTAGAATGAGTTGTTGTTGGCTCCTGAAGAGGTATTGTAAGTTTCAGGTTCTGACCATGCTGCTTGCGTTTTAACGAACTGTCTTTTGCGTGTTTTTGTTCATGACGCCTGCAATTTGATAATTGCCTAAAGCCCTTATTACAATGCTTACATGTATACAGCTTCTCTCCTGTGTGAGTTTGTTCATGTCGCTTGCAATGTGATGACTGGCGAAAGCGCTTATTACAATGCTTGCATGTATACCGCTTCTCTCCTGTGTGAGTTCGTTCATGTATCTTGCAATATGATGATAGGCTAAAGCCCTTTTTACAATACTTGCATGTATACGGCTTCACTAATGCGTGTGTTCGTTCATGTATCTTGCAATTTGATGAGCCGGTAAAGCCCTTATTACAATACTCGCATGTATACGGCTTCTCTCCTGTGTGAGTTCGTTCGTGTTGCTTGGAATGTGATGACTGGCTAAAGCACTTATTACAATACTTGCAGGTATACGGCTTCTCTCCTGTGTGAGTTCGTTCGTGTTGCTTGCAATGTGATGACATGCTAAAGCCCTTTTTACAATGCTTGCATGTATACGGCTTCACTCCTGTGTGAGTTCGTTCATGTATCTTGCAGTCTGATGAGCCGGTAAAGCCCTTATTACAATACTCGCATGTATATGGCTTCTCTCCTGTGTGAATACGTTCGTGTCGCTTGCATTGTGATGACTGGCTAAAGCCCTTTTTACAATACTTGCATGTATACGGCTTGTCCCCTGTGTGAGTTCGTTCGTGTCGCTTGCAATTTGATGACTGGCTAAAGCACTTATTACAATACTTGCATATATGCGGCTTCTCTCCTGTGTGAGTTCGTTCGTGTCGCTTGCAATGTGATGACTTGCTAAAGCCCTTTTTACAATGCTTGCATGTATACGGCTTCTCTCCTGTGTGAGTTCGTTCATGTGTCTTGCAATCTGATGGCTGGTTAAAGCACTTTTTACAATACTTGCATGTTAACAGCTTAATTGTCCTGTGTGAGTTTGCTCATGTTCCTTGCAAACTGATGATCGGCTAAAGCACTTGTTGCAATGCTTGCATGAATACGGCATCTTTTCAACTGTCCTGTCAACATGGATGAAAGAGAAAAAGAAAATATCACATTAGGTTGTTATTTAACAGGTAGCCCATTGCATACCCGACTTAATTCATTCGATTTACATGATTTCAGAGCGTTCCTAGCCATTTTTTGATTGCAAGCCTTTATGGTTGTGAATGTCCCTCTTAATATGCCTTACAGAGGGCTCTCATGTAGGGGAAGGGGTATGAGTAATTTCAAGCTAAGGTAAAACGCTGCTTTCTTGCTTATTTTTTCGCCAAATTTAAAAACAAGCGGCCAGAATGAGTAAACCCTTTTAAGAAGAGCACTTTTAAGTAAAGCACTAACTAGCCCCACACTGGTTGCAAACTTATCCAAAACCTTTAGCTTGCATGAAAGTGTAACTTATCACAGCAAGGAACCTTTTTGTTGTTTTACGGGGCTGTGAACTTGCTCTGCAAATCCAAAGTTTGGAACTTATATACACAATCATCTGATAAATGATAGGGTCAACATTGTGATGGACTAAAATCTCATCTATGGGGGAGTACAAATACTCCTCGTTGCCTCAAGCAACCGAAATAAAAGATGTGTGCCCGCCTAGTCACTAGACTGGAAGGCAGATTTAACGTTTCACCTTCCTTTTATATGGTCACAATTATGTCATTTTGTAGTTAACAAATTTGAATTTGAACTGAGCTTAAATTGACCAGTACTCATTTAACCGCCTCCTGGTTAGCTTCAACCGCCTCCTGGTTAGCTCAGTTGGTAGAGCGCCAGTCTGCTGTGCGGAAGGTCGAGGGTTCGAGCCCCAGACCGGACCAACACTCAGGGTCTTAAAATAACTGAGGAGAATGTGCTGCCTTTGTAAATTCATCTGCAAATGGTTAGATGTTCAGGTCTTCTCGGATAAGGACTATAAACCGTAGGCCCCGTCTCCTGCATCTTCAATGTTACATGGTTAGCAGGGGACGTTAAAGAACCCACACACTTATCGAAAAGAGTAGGGCACGTAGTTCCCGGTGTTGTGGTCTGGCCTTGTCTCACGGGTTGGTGCTTCACATAGGGATAACCTCATGCACCTTTCCCCCTTGGACAGAGTTGTTCAAGAAAAATGACTATGACTATGACTATGACTAAAGGTCACTTATGAATGTTATTGCCCCTGAAAGGGCTATTCCAATAAGTCCTTTCAGAGTGGTGTGATTCTTGTAGGAACTGAATAATCTGCTGTTCAGGAGCAGGCTGCTTGGCATTTGGAATTTTATCTCTGTACAGTCAAGGATAACTCGTGTCTTGGGATATTTAGACTTGAAATCTTCAGGCATAGTTTTATCAACTTCCTCTCGGTTGGGCCAAATATTTATAGTGCCAAAATGAAGATACATAAAGTTGATATCCAGGAAACAAAAATCCTGCTGACTGTTGGCTGAGAGATGCCAAACAAAAATGCCAAATGTGCCTCATTAAACCCTTGTCGCAATCGGCACATGAGTAAAAAAAAATCATCTTCTGGTTTCAGAGTTCTCTTTCGCCCAGTTTTGTTTTTCTGATTGTCCCCATCGTAATGATGTGCCTGGACCTTTTTGTTGGTCGAACGCCAGTAGCGGATATTTTGTCCGTTTTCCCCTGGGTTTAAGTACACCAGCGAGGCCTGGAATGTCTGCAAGTTTGGAAACCCAGTGTAAAACGAAATAGATATTATCTATACAAATCATGCGTGACTTTAATTCTTCGTTCTCCTCGAGTTGACGCTTAATTTCTGCCTGGGCATTCCTCAATTGGGCTTCTGCATTTCCCACTGATTTCCTAGTCTCTCTTTGGAAATTGATACTTCCTCATCTAACCGCGCAGTTTCCTCTTGAGCTTGTAACAACTGGAATCGTAATGACTCGCATGAATCTTGTGATTCGGTTTTTACGATTTCAGCTGTTTTGAGAGAAACTGTATCGTCCGCTTCGGATGTTATGTCGCTGCTTACCGTGACTGATTCTTCCGTGAATGATTCTCCCAGTCGTCGCTTGCTCTTCTTCGGTGAAAATACTCTTGCAGACGGCGGCGGTCTCTTTCGCGGTGAAGTGCGCCATGCAAATTTCGAAGGAACTACGGTGATGTCTACACTCATCTTCTTTCATCCAAGGCCTTTTTTGATTTCGCTTTCACGAACTGAAAATGCAGTGAGCAAACTTTTGTAGTTTCCGTCAATTGAGCTCGAAGGTTTGGATTGAAGAAGCCGACTCTCTTTCCGTTGGCGTCCACGGTTCCTCTCTGGTTGGAAAGAGGAACAGAGCAATTAATATTTGAACTCGAACTCATCCCCAATGACAATAGCAGTCAGGAAACTGTCGCATTAAAGAAATCGCTTTTAGATGACCGATAATTTCAACGTCAGTTGGCCAGTTAATTGGCCAAAGTTTGCACGAAAACAAATTTTTATCCCAAAACGCCTCGATTCCATGTTTGGCCGTGCGTTCGTCCCAGGTTGGCGGCCATTAGTGAATAAGGTGTATAGGTATTGAATGACGATGATTGCTCTCTCCCAAAAATGCTGTACTTCAAATCCCTCCAAAAACACATCTTCCTCTCATTCTGCAACGATTTTGAATCACACTGTCGCATGTACACATACATTCTCCTTAGAAGGAAAACATTGTTAGTCCTTCGATGAAGTCACAGGCCAACTCGCCCCATTCTTCGCTACTGCTCAGCCACGGCCGCGGAAAGGGCTAAGATTACTATAAAAATTCGTAGAAGATTAACGAAAATAACAACGACAATTTTTTCCCAATGTTGATCCGAAAATTAAGGAGATTTATATAAGCGAACAAAATTTTGGGGGTTAGTTGCACTTTAAAGGTTACTAGATCAATAATTTAAAGGTAGAAATTCCTGGGCGTATAGAACACTGTGATGTGTAATTTATGGTATTTATCACACTATTCTAAAAGACATTGGCTCAAAAGGTTCTTCGAATCGTTGTTTTCGAGGTCATAATTCGCATCTTCGAGTGACGGTTATGTTCGAGTCTTTTAGCTAACCCTTTTTTTACAAACGAACAAGTTTTTCTTAAGTTTTTAAGGATAATTTGTACAACAAAATTTTACAATAAAAGATAAAGGTCACCATGCTCATTTAAGAGAAAACAAGCATTTATTTCGCTGTTGAGCTTAGCTTGAGGGAAATCTCTTAGGTTGAGTACTTACACGCACCCATGTGCGCGCGCTGATAGCACGAAAATGATGCGCAGTAGGGATGCGCAATGAAATACTGATGAATGACCTTAAATGTAGCTGACGCGAGGCGCGGGAAAAGGCCTGCGAGTGGCCACGATTGGTTTGGCAAAACCAATTACTTTTCGACATTACAACCAAAACCGCTCAATCTACCTTTGTGCATTAAGTTTATTTATAACTTACAAAAAAACATTTTGTACAAGCAGAGTAACAGATGGATCCTTTGAACTTCAATTCGATTGTTTTCAACCAGAAAAGGGAAACATACGAAAACTCTTCTCTGGAAATTACGTTTGCTTCAAACTACAGAAAAATTGCAAAGTTCATTAACAACTGAATTTCACTACTTCAAACAACAACAACATTCCTGAAGCACCAACTTTAACAAAAAGAATTACGTCGTGGTTAACCTAACCAACATTATTATAAACAAGAACGAAAAAAAAGGAAAGGGCGAGGTTTACATACGCGTCGTCTGGCTATATCTCATATGATCATCGTAATGTTGGATAAGACATGGCTCCCTACTAAATTCTTTCTGACAAATCCAACAGGTCAGGCTTTCAACTTGGCTTACGTTTTCTTCAGTCGACGACATCAACATACCAGACTTTTTGCTAGCATGAGTTGTTGTTGGCTCCTGGAGATGTATTCTAAGTTTTAGGTTCTGACCATGCTGCTTGCGTTTTAACGAACTGTCTTTTGCGTGTTTTTGTTCATGACGCCTGCAATTTGATAATTGCCTAAAGCACTTATTACAATGCTTGCATGTATACGGCTTCTCTCCTGCGTGAGTTCGTTCATGTATCTTGCAATATGATGAGAGGCTAAAGCACTTTTTACAATATTTGCATGCATACGGCTTCTCTCCTGTGTGAGTTCGTTCATGTCTCTTGCAATTTGATGAGCCGGTAAAACCCTTATTACAAAACTTGGATGTATACGGCTTCACTCCAGTGTGAGTTCGTTCATGTATCTTGCACTGCGATAACTGGCTAAAGCACCTTTGACAATACTTGCATGTATACGGCTTCTCTCCATCCTCGGAGACCCAGGGGCAGTTAATGGGGGCGCGAGGAAAATAAATCGGCGCGACGAAAGGTTTCACGAAAGTTTACAAGGAGGTGTGAAAGAGCCCCTGGGAACCGACTCTCACCAGACCATTTCCAAACGGCTTGGCGAATGCTGGCTCCTGATTGGGCAGAAAATTCCTTTGTATTATTCTGCCCAATCGGCGAACGGCAGCTTCTGAGGTACTTTGGTGTGTTCTTACACGGCCATCGTTGCACGATACTTTTCTCGATCGTACTTGCGAGGAAAACTTTCAATTTAATTTACTTCAGTGAGCCATAGAAATTCGGGAAATCATTTTGGTTGTTAGCAAGAAAGATACTCCACGATTCAGCGGGAAAATTTTCGTTTCGACCGATCAAAGGTATCGTAAAATAGTGTCTTGTTTATTGGCGAGTCGATTTTACCTTTCTTTCATTTCTTAAGCTTCGGTTAATTGTAGATACTTTCCCGCACTACGTCCATTTATTTTGATACACAGGTGTTACGTGACTGTCTGATTTTAGTATTATTATAAATTGCTGATGTTTTGGCTTACTCTGCTCAAAAATTTCAATTTTTATTTTGCTCAATATTCTGAGCATAGAATTTATCCAAGACTAATGAGCTTTATATTAAATACGGTATTACAGTCAGAAGCCTTCTGCAAACTTTATCGTCAAATCACACGCAGAAATGAAAACAAAATCCATTACCTGCTGATAGCTTTAGAAGATAAAGAATGAATGCTATACCGAGTAATTGCATTGTGACTAAACTTGATAGACAACAAATGCAAGGAAACGATGTTATGAGATTGTTATATTTCGATATAAATCTATATCATCTTCGGACTAACACAAACATAATAGACCGCGATGATTATTGGAATCTATTACTATATAAAGAAGCTTATCATATCAAGCGTTCAACACCATTTCTGAACAATGGCTTAAAAGCCAGTAGGGAACTCCGCCTATTCTCTTGACAGTTTCGTTTCTTTGTTTTTCATTTTCACGTGGTAATGCTGTTGTACAATCTCGCAGTATTTAAATCTCTGCTACCTGTATCCCGCCTAGTCCGAAGATGATATAGATTTATATCGAAATATAACAATCTCATAACATCGTTTCCTTGCATTTGTTGTCTATCAAGTTTAGTCACAATGCAATTACTCGGTATAGCATTCATTCTAAATGAAAACAACTTAGAGTCAAAACTGAACTGATATTTTAATTGTTTAGTCCTGATGTCAGCAACTTTCAGAACTTCAATGCAATCTTTAACAGTGTTTTCTTATAATAACCTTATAATGCCCTTCTCAAAGTAAACAAGAAAAATAGAAAAATTACATGCACCATTACCTACAGTGTAGCTGGCTTGATTGTCACTGTTGTAGTTAATTGCAATAAATATCATTTATACATGTAGGCCTTTGTGTGGTTTTTGATTGCATTCTTGTAATGGGTTGCAACTGCCTGACCCCTGGTCTTCTGGCTGGGAAAGATGAGTTGGGAAGACATTGAAAGGTTGTTAAGCTGTTGGAATTTTGTGATGAGCACCTCTAAATTGACCAGCTTACATTTTCCTACTAAAGGTGTAGTTTGTCATCATTGGCTATGCCCACTGTACCTGTCATCCCCAGGTGCCTGCAGTCAAACCTCTCCTAATGGGCAATTCACTTGGACTTGGTCATGGGAAACCCTAACTCAAACAATCTCCACCTCTATAATGCAGGCACTTTTCATAATACAGAAAGTCAGCCCTGTCACTTTGGTGTCTGTATTTAAGAGCTGTTTTTAATTTTGATGTCCTGCAATGTCCACAATATCATTTTATTGGTGATTACTGCTGTTGCCTTTTTCATGGCTGGGAGATTTTTGAAATCTTGCTGGAACGAAGTCCCCCCTGAGAGTACAGAACAGAAATTATTCTGCCAGCAACTGAAAATAATGCTTTCCCTTTATTTGTTGTTGCAGATGAATGCTAATAAACTGCCTCATTATTGGCTGCCCTGAAGAGGCCATAGTCTGTTTCATGTCAGTGATAAGCATTTGTTAAACACAAACACATTTCCCTGTCAATAAAGAAAACGATAATTTTTCTTGTTTGTGATTCCATGGTGGTAGCATTTGGAGAGGAATGTAGAGGAAGACAGACAGACAGACAGAACTTTATTTTACGTGGCACTCCACTTAGATAAAAGCTACTTTACAGGAAGCCCACAAATAAACAGATAAATTACAAAACAAAGGAAAGTTAAAATGTACGAAAGCCAACTTTGGCAACTTTGTAATCCTTGGGCGATGCGTGACACTTATATTCAAAAGAAAATAAAAAATTACTGATGGCATAGAAATATGCAAAAGCGTCAAATTGTGAAACATAGCATAGCCCTTCTTCAGTGGATTTCCAGTGGAGTTCGGCGCATTTGGAGAGGTAATGTCAATATGTAATCAGATCGATAAATCCTGGCCTCGTAGCCTACAATCGATTGAAAATTCACTTCAACTGCATAATACGGTGCAATTTTCTGTCGACTCCTTGGTAAGATTTGGTGCTCATATACCAAAATAAATGGACGTAGTGCGGGAAAGTATCTACAATTAACCGAAGCTTAAGAAATGAAAGAAAGGTAAAATCGACTCGCCAATAAACAAGACACTATTTTACGATACCTTTGATCGGTCGAAACGAAAATTTTCCCGCTGAATCGTGGAGTATCTTTCTTGCTAACAACCAAAATGATTTCCCGAATTTCTATGGCTCACTGAAGTAAATTAAATTGAAAGTTTTCCTCGCAAGTACGATCGAGAAAAGTATCGTGCAACGATGGCCGTGTAAGAACACACCAAAGTACCTCAGAAGCTGCCGTTCGCCGATTGGGCAGAATAATACAAAGGAATTTTCTGCCCAATCAGGAGCCAGCATTCGCCAAGCCGTTTGGAAATGGTCTGGTGAGAGTCGGTTCCCAGGGGCTCTTTCACACCTCCTTGTAAACTTTCGTGAAACCTTTCGTCGCGCCGATTTATTTTCCTCGCGCCCCCATTAACTGCCCCTGGGTCTCCGAGGATGGCTTCTCTCCTGTGTGAGTTCGTTCATGTATCTTGCAATTTGATGAGAGGCTAAAGCACTTTTTACAATACTTGCATGCATACGGCTTCTCTCCTGTGTGAGTTCGTTCATGTATCTTGCACTCTGATATTTGGCTAAAGCACTTTTGACAATACTTGCATGTATACGGCTTCACTCCAGTGTGAGTTCGTTCATGTATCTTGCACTGCGATAACTGGCTAAAGCACCTTTGACAATACTTGCATGTATACGGCTTCTCTCCTGTGTGAGTTCGTTCATGTATCTTGCAATTTGATGAGAGGCTAAAGCACTTTTTACAATACTTGCATGCATACGGCTTCACTCCAGTGTGAGTTCGTTCATGTATCTTGCACTCTGATGACTGGCTAAAGCACTTTTGACAATGCTTGCATGTATACGGCTTCTCTCCTGTGTGAGTTCGTTCATGTATCTTGCAATTTGATGAGAGGCTAAAGCACTTTTTACAATACTTGCATGCATACGGCTTCTCTCCTGTGTGAGTTCGTTCATGTATCTTGCACTCTGATGACTGGCTAAAGCACTTTTTACAATACTTGCATGTATACGGCTTCTCTCCTGTGTGAGTTCGTTCATGTATCTTGTACTCTGATGACTGGCTAAAGCACTTTTGACAATACTTGCATGTATACGGCTTCTCTCCTGTGTGAGTTCGTTCATGTATCTTGCAATATGATGAGAGGCTAAAGCACTTTTTACAATACTTGCATGCATACGGCTTCTCTCCTGTGTGAGTTCGTTCATGTATCTTGCAATTTGATGAGAGGCTAAAGAACTTTTTACAATACTTGCATGCATACGGCTTCTCTCCTGTGTGAGTTCGTTCATGTATCTTGCACTCTGATAACTGGCTAAAGCACTTTTGACAATGCTTGCATGTATACGGCTTCTCTCCTGTGTGAGTTCGTTCATGTATCTTGCAATATGATGAGAGGCTAAAGCACTTTTTACAATACTTGCATGCATAGGGCTTCTCTCCTGTGTGAGTTCGTTCGTGTTTCTTGCAATCTGATGCCTGGCGAAAGCACTTTTTACAATGCTTGCATGTATACGGCTTCTCTCCTGTGTGAGTCCGTTCGTGTATCTTGCAATGTGACGACTGGTTAAAGCACTTTTTACAATACTTGCATGTATACGGCTTCTCTCCTGTGTGAGTTCGTTCATGTTTCGTGCAATTGGATGGCTGGTTAAAGCACTTTTTACAATACTTGCATGTAAACGGCTTAACTCCTGTGTGAGTTCGCTCATGTTCCTTGCAAACTGATGATCGGCTAAAGCACTTATTGCAATGCTTGCATGAATACGGCATCTTTTCAACTGTCCTGTCAATATGGATGAAAGAGAAAAATAAAATATCACATTAGGTTGTTATTTAACAGGTAGCCCATTGCATACTCGACTTAATTCATTCGATTTACATGTTTTGAGAGCGTTCCTAGCCATTTTCTGATTGTAAGCCTTCATGGCCGTAAAAATCCCTGTTAGTATGCTTCAGGGCTCTCATGTGGGGGTAGGGGCATGAGTAATTTGAAGCTAAGGTAAAAAGCCGCTTTCTTGCTTCTTTTTTCGCCAAATTTAAAAACAAGTGGCCTGAATGAGTGAACCCTTTTAAGAAGAGCACTTTTAAGTAGAGCACTGGTTGGAAACTTCTCTAAAGTCTTTAATTGCATGAAAGTGTAATTTATCACAGCAAGTTTGGAGCTTGTAATTAATAAAAATATACAGAATCATCTGATAAATGATAGGGTCAACATTGTGATGGACTAAAATCTCATCTATGGGGGAGTAAAAATACTCCTCGTTGCCTCAAGCAACCGAAATAAAAGATGTGTGCCTGCCTAGCCACTAGACTGGAAGGCAGATTTAACGTTTTACCTTCCTATTATATGGTCACAATTATGTCATTTTGTAGTTAACAAATTTGAATTTAAACTGAGCTTAAGTTGATCAGTACTCGTTGTGCCCTGAAAAGGTATAAAGTTGAATAGGATAGGGAAATCAGTTTTTGGAACACAAAGTTTAATCATTAACTTGATTGAACTTGTGTAAACTACTTTTGCCTAATTTTACATCCCAAAATGTTACAACAGAACAATTTATTCTCCGTTACTTCCCTCAAAGAGGTGCAAATATATCATCTTGTGGAATTGTACTGCAGGTAATTTAAGTTTATGTTTCACTTGTACATTTCCCTACATATCACTGATTAACTGTGAAAACTGAATAGACAAAGAATTCACAGATTTTTTTATTGGATTAAGCAGGTGTAACTTAAGATTTTCTGTCTACCAAGATTTTCTGCTCAAAGGGAGCTACAGGTAATCATGGCTACATGTAATTTGCTATAAAGTTACATCACTGATGTCAAATTTTTAACAAAAAGAATACATTATAACAGCATTCTCACTGCACAGTAGTTCTACAATTTGACCAGTTATTTGAATAGCTCTCATTACCCTGTATTCTGTAGATAACCCTTAACCCTTCACTGTTGTTTTTGTCAGAACACACTTTTAAAATCAGCGACAAGTGTTTTCTTTTTTGCTTAAAACTATTGTTTAAACACTGGCTGAGTGGTGGTACTAGTTAAATATGCTAGTTTCCAAATAAAAAAGGCTTCACCATCATTTTATCTGTTGTAAAGCAGGCAACAAAGTGACAAGTGCAGGACAGAAATGTCACATAAAACACAATCAGCAAAGTTGCATTTCTCCCGGCTTCTCTAGTGTTCTCTTCAATCCTTTGATATTTTTGATATTTATTTATTTGCCACACTACAATAATTACAAAAGGATGCCAAAAAAATAAAATGTAGGAAGAGATGGCGAGGAGGCCTAAAAGAAACTATAGAGCTTATGTTAATTAGGCCTCCTCAATTACAATTTTTCGAAGATGGCATAAAAAAATTACGGCGACGGATACAATATAATATCAGGTGAAAAATTTAAACTAATCAATATTACGGAAGTTTACAAATGTTGAATATTAAAAGGCTTTTTCCCAAGATTTTTGTTGGAGTATACTAGTAATTATTGCAAATAAATGCCTTAAGTGCTCTTTTAAAGGAGAAAGGTGAGGAAGCGTTGATGATGTTGGTGTTTAAGGTGTTGTAAAATTTAGGTCCTTGATAAAAAACGGAAAATTGTTTGGTTCGAGTATGACAGAAAGGCAGACGAATAGGGCTTTACAAAAAAAAAACAAAGCATGATCAAGGCCTTTTTGTATTTTGCTTTATAATAAAGCTGAAATTTTTTCTCAGAAATGGGTTTCAAACAGGTCTTACTTCTACGTCTCTTAGGTCATGTGCGCAGTTACGACATCATGGATTATAAACTTAGTGTTTTGGTTTGCCAACTCTTTCTCAAAGAACATCAGAATTCCTTCAAGAAAATAACACACCACTTGGGGTCTAATTGTTAATTCTGTGGCAGAGCTATGTTGTTTTAGTTGTGAAAATTCGTCTTTTGACTTGGGAATAAATTGAGCTTTGTAGTGACCTTAACTGCACATACACAGAAATGGCTGATGATGACATAAGCTGTGTGCATTGTACTCTCAAAGAGCACACTGTTTAAACTAGTGGGAGCACTTTTACATTTTCATCTCAGTCAATGTAACATGCAGACCGTGGACACTCCAGACTGCTGAGGGTGAAATGAGACTGCCAATTCTAGACTTTGAAACTGATTCACATTACTATTTGCATTATTACATTTCCATTATTGAACATCAACTGTAAACAGACCAACCAAAGTGTTATTCAGGCTAACCTACATAATATTCAGAGTAATGGTGTTGCAATTCAGGCTACCCAGAGTGGAGACTTTCACTCTCATTAGCTTGGATAACGGCTTGTTTCGCCTGTTTATGGTTAGCACTAGATAATGGAAATAACACTGTATTTTACCCCTGGTTCCTAGACTGAAGTCCATAGTCTGTCTGTAGTCTGCAGTCTGCATGTTACACCGACCAAGCTGACATTATATTATAAATAAAATGAAATCGATAGTAACTGCCACAATTCAACACATTTTATGAATGTATTTAAAAGACATTAAGACCATCGTACTAAAGATTGTTGTTGCAGTTGTCACTTTTGTAATTGTTTATCAAAGTTTACAATAAGGCTACAATTGTAGTTTACACTGATATCCTGAGTAGCAATGCATGTATAAATTGCAGTGTAGAAAATACTTTTAGTGAATCCTTGGACTTATAAGCCAGACTTTACATGTGTAAATTACAGTTCATCCTTTGTTTACCTGAGTAATTATACTAAAACAATTATTCACCTCAAGCTTGTGAATATTGGTAAAAATTCCCCTCAATTTCCTCTCAGCGAATATTTAATTTGGCTATGGTGAATAATTGTTAAACATTACACCCGGTCTGTACTCTGCAGTCTACAGTTTGCATTTTACACTAACCAGTCTACATTGTATCATAAATAAAATAAAATCAATAGTAACTACAACAATTCAACACAACAATTCAATGTATTTAATAGTTCCTTAAGACCATCGTAACTTAGTAATGTGTAGTTCCAGAAAATATCAATACCCCCACCACGGAGGGAATTTCACGTAAGCCCCCCTCCCCTCCCCTCCTCGGAATTTCCATTTTTTGACCAGTAAAATAACCCCCCACCCCTCCGGAATTTTCACTACTATTTTGTACAACCCCCATACCCTCTGGAAAAAATAGTTTTGGCACGAAAGTGTGTTAAAGTAAAAGTAAACACTCCAAACATTTAGCCATCTGCAATGCACATAACTACTAAGCTTAATATTCTCGATCGATGATTGTAACATCTATATAGATACTCGCAAAGAAAGCATTCAAGATTAGTGAAACATGCTTTAAAAGAAGAGAAAATGGAAACTTGTCAAATTACCTTCCAACACGACCAACTCCCTTTGAAAATGTGGTACAATTTCTATTGAGGACTGATAAAATGCGTGTGTATGAAATTGACACTGTACTTTTATTGCGAACACGATCGCTAACAGAGTCGAGACGAAAGCCAATTTTACAGCAAAACTACATACAAATAGACAGAGATAAACAGGGATATGAAATTCTCAAGTGTGTGAAATCGTAACATCATTTCTACCTTTATAAAGAAACTAATTTTCATGAAAGAAATCGACTGCCACTTCGAAGACCGATGCGAAAACAAACTAGGCTAGTCTCTAGTGCTTTTCGGTCCACAAGGTGACTGAATGTGGACTGGTAACAAGTAATGGCAGCAATGTCCACGCAAAGACACGTTCTTCACATTTGTTAGCTTCCAAAACGCTTTTTGAAGAAGGAAAATGTATTTCAAATTGAATGCGAGTCAAAAACAAGTATCCAAGCCAGTACTTTTCAAGTGAAAGTTCTACTTAGTAGGTAAGAGAGGATTTTTGAACAGCTAGATCGACACTCAAATGCAAATTGAATCAAAAGACCTCTGGAAACTAAATCGATCATACAAGCCCCCTTCCCACTGGAATTTCCTGAGTCTTTGACCCCCCCCTTCCATTCGGAATTTGCAATTCCCTCCGTGGTGGGGGTATGGATATTTTCTGGAACCACACAATTCTTCATCACTGCTAGTTTTGAGTCCCTTGAATCACGAAAAAACAATGAAAAAAACAAAGAGACTTACACTGTAGGGTCCACCTCAAAGAATGAACAACCGCCTATGGTATATCATAAACTGCCACTTATAAGCTCCTCCACTTAACCCCCCCCCCCCTCCCCAACCCGGTTGAATTTTCATCTACTTGTAAACCAAAAAATTCAGCTAGTTATAACACTCTTCCCCCCAACCCCCCGCACATAAGTTCCCCTCAAGTTTTCCTTGTCTTGATTTCGTTTCATTATTATGCTTTATTAAAAGCTTAGTTACAAACCAGTAGCTGAAACCTATTTCAAGCAACATAGCTATAGCTTGTTTCGAAATGATTTTATTTATTCTGGTTTATAAGCCCCCTCGGGTATAAGCCCTACCCCGCTCCCCCAACCCCCCGCTTATAAGCCCATCTAAAAACCCTTTCGAGGTTGTATAAGCTCAGGGCGAAGAGAGGCAGTTTATGGTAAATTTCTACATAAAAAACACAGACTCCTCATTTCTATATTCCATGCGATGAAAAGAAGTGACGTCGTGTTCTTTAACTTAGATAGACATGGAAAAGGAATTCTTATAGACTCTCTTACCTTTATAAACCAGCGACGAGATCTTCGACTCAGGCCGCCATTACGATGATTACACTAGACCCCAGTCTCTCAACCGTAGAATTTCAAGGTTGGGGACTGGGTATCTACATATGACTCATCCTTTGTTCCCAGAAATTAGCTTGCGTTGCAGCAGGACGTGACACAAAATCAGCTAAAATCCCCGGTATAGTGGCGGTTTAGACTGCGACGCAGTCTACCGAGAACTACGCTAGTCTAATTTGCTTCTGAAACATGTTTCGTTCCCAAGGAAAGCAGGGAAAAAAATAGATAAACAAATTACAATATTTAGAGACGAAGCCACATCAGCCTTAGCTGGTTTTCATGCGGGTTCTCTATCCTGGTCGAACTGGAGTTTAGAAATGTTGGTTAATCAAGTGGCAATATAACTGCTCTGGAAGAATTCCTTATGTCCCACACAAAGGTTTGGTTTTATCTGCAACTCTGAGAGAAAACGTGTTGTTCGGATAACCGTACGAAGAGTTACACAAATTTGAATTTTTCGTACTAGTAATTAAAAATCCTTCAACAAGATCTTGACAAAAGGTTCAGTATTGTTTCAGTTAAATGAATGCACTGTTCCTTCCTTCTAAAAGTCTTTTATACGTGCGCTAATAACCTGAGTGTTGTGTTTTGTTCAAAAACAAGCTCATTCTCCTCCTGGGTCTCCTTTAGCTTCCCTTCAGCGCTGCAATCTCCGTCAGTAAAGTCGAATCTAATTGGTTTGTTTTACTTCCTCGTATAATTATCAATGTTTTGATTCGTGTTAAGTTTGTAACTGAGATATATTTCGTTGCTCAAAGAACAAAACAATTGTGTATGCAGACGAGAAACTCAAGCCCCGATTATTGACCTCGAGCATGTGGTTGTATATTAGGTAATGGTAATACTGAGTGGACTCCAATTCGGTCTGTAATCATACAAGTGATAACAAAATCGGACGACCAGGCAGCGGGAGTCTGATTTTTTTATAGCAAGTATGATTACAGACCGAATAGTACCGCGCATTAATGACGTCACGAAAATTTAACCCCTAGTGTGACTCAGACAAACAAACCATTCCATGCGCTACTTCTTTGAGAGCAATGTATGAAACAACAGCGTGAGCTCTTGAACGCGATACACAGCGATCAATTTAGAAATTCGATGGCCTCTCTAGGTTAAAATGTTGCAGAAAACCCACGATATGTGTCTTGGAATAATGAAATTACAGAGTTTCAAGAAGGGCGTCAAAATATGATGGGCTTTTCATGTATGAAGGCTGTTTACGAATACACTCGTTACCTCCACAGCAAAAGAATATTACTATTGTATCCGACATTCAGGTGTATCAATCACAAAAAAACCAGCAAGCCATCAAACAAATACCATAAAGAAATAACGTAGATCCGATTACCGTGAGTAGCCCAATCTGCAGCGATCTGTCTTCCCCTATAAAAACAGTTTTAGCCCGCGCTATTTATATTACACTATCGCGCCAACATAACTACGATCTGAGATATTTGCAGTTGAGGTCTGCTCACAGTCACAGATTTGTTTATGTGCTCGGATAAATATGGCTCCATTAAAAATCTAGGCCCTCCAAATTGCACAGTACACTAATTCTGCTATGAATTTAGGATGGTCTAAGTCTGAGTCATGAGGCGGGTCTCTGGTGATGTAATATTGCCCCCGCAGGGTTTTGGCCCGGAGTCCAAAACCCGAGGAGGCATTAATAGGACCCCCCGCGTATAAAGAATGTAAAATATTGGTGTAGTATCGGTAGTGTCCGAATCGAGCCCGATTTGAAGAAACTTTCCGCGCACGGCGGTCCCGGTTTATTTTTCAGTAAGCTATAACACAGCCGGTAAAATTGTGCATCTAATCCAACGCGAAAAACGGAGAACAATATCAGACAATAATGGCCGCACGCGGGAAAAAAGACTTCTCCTTTGAAGCAAAGTATTGTTAGTCCTGCGATGACGTCACAGGCCAACTCGCCCCATTCTTCGCTACTGCTCGGCCATAGCCGTGGAAGGGGCTAAGATTACAGACTATAAAAACTCGTAGAAGATTAACCAAAATAACTACAACGACAATTTTTTCGCAGTGTTCATCCAAAAAATGAGATTTATATAAACGAAAAAAACTTTGGGGTTAGTTGCACTTTAAAGGTTATTAGAGCAATACTTTATAGGTAGAAATTCCTGGGCGCATAGAACATTGGCTCAGAACGTTCTTCGAATCGTTCGAGGCCATAAGTCGCATCCTAGAGTGACGGTTTTGTGCAGTCTTTTAGCTATATCTTTTTTTCCTCACGAACAATTTTTGTCTTAAGTTTTTAAGGATAATCTGTACACCAAAAAGAAAACAACCATTTATTTCGCTGTTGAGCTTAGCTTGAGGGAAATCTCTTAGGATGAGTACTTGCACGCACTCATGTGCTCGCGCTGATGGCGCGAAAATGGTGAGCAGTAGGGATGCGCATTGAAATACTGAGGAATCACCTTAAATGTAGCTTACGCAAGGCGCGGGAAAACGTCTGCGAGTGGACCGATTTGGTTTGGTTTTACATTCCGATTGGCCTAAAGTGGTCCGAGTTTTTAAAGCCAATCGTGTAGGGTACTTAATGCAAAACTAATTACTTTCCGACATTAAAACGAAAACCGCTCAATCTACCTTTCTGCATTAAGTTTATTATAACTTAAAAAAAGATTCTGCACAAGCAGAGTAACAGATGGATCCTTTGAACTTAAAGGGAAACATACAAGAACTCTTCTCTGGAAATTACGTTTGCTTCAAACTACAGAAAAATTGCAAAGTTCGTTAACTACTGAATTTCACTACTTTGAGGAATAACAACATTCCCGAAGCAACAACTTTAACAAAAATTATTATAAACAACATTATTATAAACAAGAACGAAAAAAAAAGAGCAAAGGGCAAGGTTTAGATACGCGTCGTCTGGCTATATCTCATATGATCATCGTAATGTTGGATAAGACATGGCTCCCTACTAAATTCTTTCTGACAAATCCAACAGGTCAGGCTTTCAACTTGGCTTAAATTTTCTTCAGTCGACGACATCAACATACCAGACTTTTTGCTAGCATGAGTTGTTGTTGGCTCCTGAAGATGTATTCTAAGTTTTAGGTTCTGACCATGCTGCTTGCGTTTTAACGAACTGTCTTTTGCGTGTTTTTGTTCATGACGCCTGCAATTTGATAATTGCCTAAAGCACTTATTACAATGCTTGCATGTATATGGCTTCTCTCCTGCGTGAGTTCGTTCATGTATCTTGCACTCTGATGACTGGCTAAAGCACTTATTACAATACTTGCATGCATACGGCTTCTCTCCTGTGTGAGTTCGTTCATGTATCTTGCACTCTGATGACTGGCTAAAGCACTTTTGACAATACTTCCATGTATACGGCTTCTCTCCTGTGTGAGTTCGTTCATGAATCTTGCAATATGATGAGAGGCTAAAGCACTTTTTACAATACTTGCATGCATACGTACGGCTTCTCTCCTGTGTGAGTTCGTTCATGTCTCTTGCAATTTGATGAGCCGGTAAAACCCTTATTACAAAACTTGCATGTATACGGCTTCACTCCAGTGTGAGTTCGTTCATGTATCTTGCACTGTGATAACTGGCTAAAGCACCTTTGACAATACTTGCATGTATACGGCTTCTCTCCTGTGTGAGTTCGTTCATGTATCTTGCAATTTGATGACTGGCTAAAGCACTTTTGACAATACTTGCATGTATACGGCTTCTCTCCTGTGTGAGTTCGTTCATGTATCTTGCACTCTGATGACTGGCTAAAGCACTTTTGACAATACTTGCATGTATATGGCTTCTCTCCTGTGTGAGTTCGTTCATGTATCTTGCAATTTGATGAGAGGCTAAAGCACTTTTTACAATACTTGCATGTATACGGCTTCTCTCCTGTGTGAGTTCGTTCATGTATCTTGCACTCTGATAACTGGCTAAAGCACTTTTGACAATACTTGCATGTATACGGCTTCTCTCCTGTGTGAGTTCGTTCATGTATCTTGCAATGTGATGAGAGGCTAAAGCACTTTTTACAATACTTGCATGCATACGGCTTCTCTCCTGTGTGAGTTCGTTCATGTATCTTGCAATTTGATGAGAGGCTAAAGCACTTTTTACAATACTTGCACGCATAGGGCTTTTCTCCTGTGTGAGTTCGTTTGTGTTTCTTGCAATCTGATGCCTGACGAAAGCACTTTTTACAATGCTTGCATGTATACGGCTTCTCTCCTGTGTGAGTCCGTTCGTGTATCTTGCAATGTGACGACTGGTTAAAGCACTTTTTACAATACTTGCATGTATACGGCTTCTCTCCTGTGTGAGTTCGTTCATGTTTCGTGCAATTTGATGGCTGGTTAAAGCACTTTTTACAATACTTGCATGTAAACGGCTTAACTCCTGTGTGAGTTCGCTCATGTTCCTTGCAAACTGATGATCGGCTAAAGCACTTATTGCAATGGTTGCATGAATACGGCATCTTTTCAACTGTCCTGTCAATATGGATGAAAGAGAAAAAGAAAATATCACATTAGGTTGTTATTTAACAGGTAGCCCATTGCATACTCGACTTAATTCATTCGATTTACATGTTTTGAGAGCGTTCCTAGCCATTTTCTGATTGTAAGCCTTCATGGCCGTAAAAGTCCCTGTTAGTATGCCTCAGGGCTCTCATGTAGGGAAAGGGGCATGAGTAATTTCAAGCTAAGGTAAAACGCGGCTTTTTTGGTTATTTTTTTGCCAAATTTAAAAACAAGTGGCCTGAATGAGTGAACCCTTTTAAGAAGAACACTTTTAAGTAGAGCACTAACTAGCCACACACAGGTTGGAAACTTCTCTAAAATCTTAAATTGCATGAAAGTGTAATTTATCACAGCAAGTTTGGAGCTTGTAATAAATAAAAATATACAGAATCATCTGATAAATGATAAGGTCAACATTGTAATGGACTGAAATCTTATCTATGGGGGAGTACAAATACTCCTTGTTGCCTCAAGCGACTGAAATGAAAGATGTGTACCTGTCTAGCCACTAGACTGGAAGGCAGATTTAACGTTTTACCTTCCTATTATATGGTCACAATTATGTCATTTTGTAGTTAACAAATTTGAATTTAAACTGAGCTTAAATTGACCAGTACTAATTGTGTCCTGATAAGGTATAAAGTTGAATAGGATAGGGAAATCAGTTTTTGGAACAAAAAGTTTAATCATTAACTTTATTGTGTAAACTACTTTTGCCTAATTTTACACCCCCAAATGTTACAACAGAACAATTTATTCTCCTTTACTTCCCTCAAAGAGGTGCAAATATATCATCTTGTGGAATTGTACTGTAGGTAATTTAAGTTTATGTTTCATTTGTTTATTTCCCTACATATCACTGATTAACTGTGAAAACTGAATAGAGAAACAATTCACAGATTTTTTATTAGATCAAGCAGGTGTAACTTAAGATTTTCTGTCTACCGAGATTTTCTGGTCAAAGGGAGCTAATCATGGCTATATGTAATTTGCTATAAAGTTACATCACTGATGTCAAATTTTTAACAAAAACAATACACTATAACAGCATTCTCACTGCACATTAGTTCTACAATTTGACAAGTTATTTGAATAGCTCTCATTACACTGTATTCTGTAGATAACCCTTAACCATTCACTCTTGTTTTTGTCAGAACACACTTTTAAAATCAGCGACAAGGTTTTTTTTGCTTAAAACTATTGTTTAAACACTGACTTAGTAGTGGTGCTAGTTAAATATGCTAGTTTCCAAATAAAAAAGGCTTGACCATCATTTTGTCTGTTATAAAGCAGGCAACAAAGTGACAAGAGCAGGGCAGAAATGTCACATAAAACACAAACAACAGAGCTGCATTTCTCCCAGCTTCTCTAGTG
Source organism: Micromussa lordhowensis (assembly GCA_964020085.1). Lineage (NCBI taxonomy): Eukaryota > Metazoa > Cnidaria > Anthozoa > Scleractinia > Lobophylliidae > Micromussa > Micromussa lordhowensis. The sequence continues at coordinate 19,461,975 of OZ026608.1, forward strand.
TTCTCTTCAATACTTGGAGGGCTTTACAAAAAAAATAAGCATGATTAAGGCCTTTTTGTATTTTGCTTTATAATAAAGCTGAATTTTTTTTCTCAGAAAATGGGTTTTAAACAGCTCTTAAGGCTGGTTTTTACTAGCGCATAAGCATAAGCATAAGCCGACATACGCAGACGCAATAAGACGTTGATGATTATCACCTTTTGTTTGAAATTTTCCTAACAAAAAGCGCTAATTATCAACATCTTACTACGTCTGCGTATGTTGGCTTACGCTTATGCTTATGCGCTAGTGAAAACCAGCCTTAACTCTTAGGTCCCATAGGTCATGTGCTCAGTTATGATGTCACAGATTATAAACTTAGTGTTTTGGTTTGCCAACTCTTTCTCAAAGAGCATCAGAGTTCCTTCAAGGAAAATACACACCACTTGGGGTCTTATTGTTAAATCTGTGGCAGAGCTATGTTGTTTTAGTTGTGAAAATTCGTCTTTTGACTTGGGAAAAAATTGAGCTTTGTAATCACCTTAACTTCATATACACAAAAATGGCTGATGATGACATAAGCTGTGCGCATTGTATTCTCAAAAAGCACTCTGTTTAAACTAGTGGGAGCACTATACATGTTCATCTCAGTCAATCTAACATGCAGACCGTGGACACTCCAGACTGCTGAGGGTGAAATGAGACTGCCAATTCTAGACTTTGAAACTGATTCACATTACCATTTCCATTATTCCATTTCCATTATTGAACATCAACTGTAAACAGACCAACCACAGTGTTATTGAGGCTAACCTACATATATTCAGAGTAATGGTGTTGCAATTCAGGCTATCCAGAGTGGAGACTTTCACTCTCATTAGCTTGAATAATGGCTTGTTTCGCCTGGTTATGGTTAGCACTCGATAATGGAAATAACACTGCATTTTACCCCTGGTTCCTAGTCTGCAGTCCATAGTCTGTCTGTAGTCCGCAGTCTGCATGTTACATCACCAAGTTGACATTTTATTATCAATAAAATGAAATCAATAGTAACTGCCAGAATTCAACACATTTTATGAATGTATTTAAAAGACATTAAGACCATCGTACTAACGCTTGTTGTTGCAGTCGTCACTTTTGTAATTCTTTATCAAAGTTTACAATTGTAAGGCTACAATTGTAGTTTACACTGACATCCTGAGTCGCAATGCATGTATAATTATTGCAGTAAAGAAAATACTTTTAGTCAATCCTTGGACTTATAAGCCAGACTTAACATGTGTAAATTAACGGTTCGTCCTTTGTTTACCTGAGTAATTATACTAAAACAATTATTCACCTCAAGCTTGTGAATATTGGTGAATATTCCCCTCAATTTCCTCTCAGCGAATATTTACTTTGGCTATGGTGAATAATTGTTATACGTTACAACCGCTCTGTACTCTGCAGTCTACAGTCTGCATTTTACG